>LNAR01002071.1:0-63559 GCA_001630585.1 Pseudogymnoascus sp. BL549 | reverse complement strand
CGAACCTCATCAACACATCCAAAAACTTGCTCAGATACTCCTCTGCCCTCCTCGCCAGCGGGCCCTTATGGTTCCTCGGTGTATCCAGCAGCGTCGCAGCGATCTGCCTGATTTTATTCAGGAACGACCCCCCGTTCGGCTCCATGTTCACTTGGCTGATACTACTCAACACCTTCAGCAGGTCCTGAACTATCGTCTCTCGCTCGGCTGCCATACGCGCCGCGATGGCGTCGGAGGCTGGTTCGGGGCCCATCTCTACTGGGGCGGGGACGGGCTGCAGAAACGTTCCCTTGGGGCTTATTATGCGTCCGCCGTCGCGAGAGTTGCTGTCGCGTCGTTGCGAGAGGGGTTGCTGGCCAGACGCAGCGGCGGCGATGCTAGCCTCGTGCGCATCGATGAGGTTGAAGTATTTCTCGACGAGGTAACTGCGAGTTCCGAGTTGGGAGGCGTAGATGTTCGCTTTCTGGATCTCGTATTGCAACTGTCGCCTCTCATCCACAGGCGCAGACGACTGCTCGTTGATTGTGTTTCGCGGCGGCGCAGGTGGCGGGGGGTAAATCTGTCCGAAGCCTTGGGGCTGGGCGTGTGGGTAATATAGCGGTTTTGATGTCTCCTCGCGGAGGGGAGGGGAGTTTATTGTGCTGTGCTGATGCGTGATGCCGGTGGAATTGTTGCCGTGGGGTGGCTCATGGCCGAAGCGGCCCGGTTCATTTCCGGGTTCGAGGAGGAGCTCAGAGGGAATATTTTCAAGTGTGCGCTTGACGTTCTCGACGCACTCTTCCAGGACGCGCTTCTGGCGTGGGAAGTCGAAGAGTTCGTCGATGCCGTAGGCGAGCTCCATCGTTGCTAGGGGCGTGCAGGTCATGTAGATCTGGATGCCGAGGTTGAAGCCGGCGAGTTTGGAGACGGCGCCAGGGGGTTGAGCGAGAATATGTGTGTCGAAAATATATTGGTCGTCGATTGGGAGTGGTAGAGGTGGGTAGGGGTTGGAGGGCGTAGGGGGAGGGATGGTGAGTTCGGCGAAGCTGGCGCCGAGTTGTTGCATTGACCTGGTGGTGTTAGATACATGATATGGGACAAGTTAGGATGAAGACGACTTACCGAACACCTACGACCATGACCCAGAACATCCTCCTCCCTATCTCCTGCTTGATATAGTCCACCTTGTTATCGCCCGTCTTCGCATTCTCATTCGCGCGCTGTACCCCCACCGCTCGACTAATCGTAAACGTCTCCCCAAAGTATAACCTGCACTGATGCCAGTTAATCGTATACGCGCCTGCCAGCCCCAAAAAGTAGCTCGTCACGGCATCATACACCGTCAAGTCGCGATCCAGATATCCCGCCCCTCTCGCCTCCACCGCTACCTTATGACACCTCTCAATCAGCGAAATCGAGTTGGGAAACAGCTTCTCCTGGTGTTGCGCCTTGAGATGCATCATTGGCTTGCGCGGGAACGATGCGACGAGCATACCCACCATACTAGCCAGCAGCGCCAGGAACGACGGGTTCGAAAGGTCCTCGCGCTGCTTGAAGGCCGCGCGGAAGCTCGGCTCGTGCGGGAATGGCGCGAGCGGGTGGATGTAGGTGAAGAAGTCGTCGACGAGTAGTTCGAGGATCGAGAAGGGACAGATGGACTCGGCGCTCAGCACGGCGTGCGAGGAGAACGATGCGAGTGTCGCGGCGACATTTGAGGGGCTCGTGGGAGAGGATGTCGCGAACTGACCCGAGGGCGAGCCCTCTTCGAGTCGGCGCCGCTTGATGCTCTCGGCGTGGCGGTTTGGAGGGCCGCGACGGCGTGAGGGTCGCTCGAATGTGCATGGGATCTCGAGGGCAGCGCAGGCGCGACAGGGAGGGCCTTCTTCATCACACTAGGTTGCAGTTAGCTTGCTGTTGATGGCCAGGCTTGGTGGGGGTGGAGAGGGATGAAGGCACTCACTTTGACCTTGCGTATACTACAGGAATCGCACGCTTTGCGCAGGCGATTTCCCTTCTGCGCGTCTAGCTGGGCGGCCGTCGGGGTGCCGCTCTGCTGGCCATTGCCTATGTGCTGTTGTTGCGCATTGGGGTTGGGGATTGAGCCGTCGCTGGCGAACTGAAGAGGCCGCGTGTTACCATCGTAGGAGTAGCTCTGCGCGGACGCGGCGTGGAGCTGGTTGATGAGGTTGTGTTTGTTGTCGTTGGCGCTTTGTTCGGGGTGAGAGAGGGAGGAGGTCGAGTATGTCGGTGGAGGAGGGGGATAGGACGACATGTGCGCGTTTGGATAACGTCGGCGACGGGTGGGTGTGTTGACGGATGAAGTTCGGGAGAACTGTGGGCGTTGGGGCGAGACAGGTGGTTTAATGGGAGGACTTCGGCTCATTGGGGTGGGCAACCTTGATTGGTCGGGTCCCGGTTGACTCTCCATTGAAGACAGGCCCCTGGCACCTGTACTGCATACATCGCTTCAAACATGTCTTCAAGCAAAGCCAGTGGAAGATCAACATCAAGCATTATGCTGATATTAATGTGATGTATCTATTGTATTGTATTGTATTGTATTATATATCTATTACTATTCTCTTGTAAGTCTTCTTTGTTTATCCAGACTCTCACCACAAGGGTATGCATCGCACAAGATTTTGACAGCCCAAAGCGTCATCCAAGCTGTATTTCCCATCCAAAAATATGCCCAAAAACGCCACGCCATGTATCATAATCCCGCAAAGCACGGGTATCAATCTTATCTCAGAAATCTCATCACCACACACCTAAATCCTCACCTTAATCGTCGTCCCCGTTGTCGCAAACCGCGCGCCACACATCAGCCCGCAGCCAAGCAAAATCGAGCATGCTGTAAAGATCTGCGGGCCCAGGTAGCTACCATTGCCTGCCGTGATGAGCGCTCCGCAGATGGGTGGTCCAGAGAGCACCGCGAAGCTGACCATTGTGAAGATCATGCCTATGCGCACACCGGCCTTGCTCAAGTCCTTCGAAGTCAGGGAACCGAGAACAGCAGGGAAGAGCGACTGCACGGATGCACCGGGCGTCCCATAGATTACGGTCCAGGTGTAGAGACCGGCAGTGTCGTGGACTGCAATCATGCTGAACATGACGATTGAACCGCCCAAGGCGGCGAAGAGCATCAAGTTTAGCGGCCCCGTCCAGGTATCCGCGATATAGTTGGCTATGATGCGAGCTGGGATGCCGACGCCGTTGAGTAGGAGAACCAAGTTGATGGATTTAGTCTGCTCGAAGCCGATCTTGTCGCGTGCAAACGCCGACAGGTAGAAGAACGGGAAGTACAGGCCCCAGAAGGTGAAAAACATGCCGACGCCGTAGAGAGTATATGTAAGGTCGCGGAATGAGTTCAGGTCGAGGAACTGTCCCGATCGGCGCGGTGGTACGCGTTGCTTCGCAAAGAGGTTGACACAGAGCAGAAGGAAGGCGTCGACCAGGCCGAGAGAGCGCATGGTCCAGGCGAACCCGATTTTGGGGAGCAGGTTCTGCACCATGGACGGGAAAATAAGGCCGCCGATTGCGCCGCCCGAGGCAGAGATACCGATCGCGAGGGACTTCTTCGTAGAGAAGTAGGTCGAGACGAGGGCCACGGAGGGGGCAAAGATGCAGCCGTTACCAAGACCGACGCAGATGCCGTGCGATAGGATCAGCTGCCAGTACTGCGTTGATATCGAGGCCATGAAGATGCCGAGCAGCTGCAGAAAGCTTCCGACAAAGATGACTTGCTTGAAGTAACCGGCATCGGCGAGGCGACCACTAAAGGTCCCGACAAAGAAGAGGAAGAAAACCTGGAAGCCACCGATCCAGGCGATGTCGGACGGTGGTCGATCGAGGAAGCCAACGTAGAAGGATTGGAACATGCCGAAAGAATTGACGAAGCCCCTGCCATGTATTAGTTGATTGAGCTTTTGAAAGAACCGCATTGCGCTTACCAGGTTGTGGTGACCGTCATACAGGCCATGGCGCATTGAAGCCATGCGTGGAAACCCCCATCTGGCGGGGGGCCAATGCTGACATTTGAGGTTCTAGCAGACAAGTGAGTTAAAACTCGGCGCACAACATTCGACTCCGTTTTCGTTATGGAGGCAGCGCCTGCATATTGGTCGCCATCTTGTTTCCCGAATGACGACGAATCGTTATCGGGCGAGGTATCGGTGCTGTGGATGGAGATGGTCTCGCCCTTCTCTTTATCTATGACTTTGCGATCCTCTTGAGCATCTTGGGAGATGTCGTGCATTCTTGGCTTTGTGTAATATTCCGGGGATCTGTGTCTGGTGTAAGTCAGCTCTGGATCATCGCATCGGGTATCTAAGACAACAACCCCGCCATCACCACCGTCTCGGGAATGAGGAACGTACAAGCACTACTAAACGGTCTATATGGTATTCCTGTATATCGAGTGCATCTGAAGCAAGTCAATTAAGCTACCATATAAGTAAGAATGCTATTTTCCAAATCGCAACTGGAGACTTGTATGAGTAATTGGGTTCAAAGCAGAAAAAACTGGAGGCGAGGTGACTCTTTTTACATTTTAGATCCAGAAGCTTTTAGTTTAGTTTACGTTAGTTTATTGCGGATTTAGCGCGGGAATTGATGGGAAAAAGTGGACTAAAATGAATTAGCATGGGCTAAAGTGGGTGATTACTATACTCGAGTTACAGTCCAAGCCAACTTAGTGGCGAGTTAGTGGCCGAAGGACGGAATGAAGCCACGGCAGCCCACTCGGGTATCAAAGATTCCTTACCGCTATTGCCGACTCTGTGCCTGTGAAACCTACTGTTTGCTATTTCTCCGCCAACAGAGCTGGTAAAACTATTCCCGGGCCTTGATGCTATTCGTTTTTTTGATGGGTAAGCAAGAAGAGGCTGCAAGGAGAGCAAGCTGCAGCAGGCAACTACTGGATTGCCTGCATGTGTCTGCGGGGTGCTATTCGTGTTCTTTGATCGGGAATGGCATCCCGACACTACTACGGCTAGCTATTGGTGTGAGTAAGTGAGAATCGAGCGATTGACATACATATTACTAGAGTATAATAGTGCATTGTGAGTGAGGGGGTGGGGAGGAGTGGAGGGAAGGGGGCGGCCGATGGATATAACGGCACAGTATTAGCCTTAGCAAAGGCTGGGCGTGTTGTAATTGATGTTGTTGTATTTGAAAGGGCTCGGAGTAATTGGTGGAAGCTGCCGGCAGTGTTGGACTTTCCGTTTTGGGTACAAATCGGGGAAAGAGAAATTTGGAGATGGAAAGCGGAGTCGTGGGGCCGAGCGGGGCCAAACACTGCGTGTGAAAGTGAGGGGTACGGGGAGTCGAAGTTGGGGATTTGGAGAATGATTGGAGATGATCGGAAAGGGCGTATACACGTGATAAAAGCCTCGTCTTGGCGCTGGAGTTTATTAGCCTTGTTGACGCTGGTTATATAATAAATTCCCTTCGGACTCATATATGGCCTCGTATATAGTATATGGAAGTTAAAATGGGAAGCCGCGACGGTTGGGTTGTGATACTATGCGCAAAATGGAGGAACTGAACGTTGCTGATCATTTTGGGAATACCCGACTGCACCACCGACCTCGGAACTGCAACAAACAGGCGCCAGCAGGATACCAGTTGCTGCTGCATTGAACAATAATATAAACAATATTATATACTTTTTGAACTTCATCCCAGATCATTGACTAGTTGCCAGCGACGAACTATACCTACCCTCCCTCTCACCCACTCCCTTCTAGCAACATGGGAGAAATACCCTACCACCTCCTCAGTGCAACCGCCGCCCTCGACCTCCTGCAGAATGGCGAGCTCACTGTCGAAGCATACGCCGAAGCCCTCCTCGCTCACATCATCAAGAGTGAGCCCACAATCAAAGCCTGGGCCAAACTCGACGCTGCCCTCGTCCTTAGCCAAGCCCGCCGCCTCGACCAACTACCCTTCTCCCAGCGCGGTCCCCTTTATGGCCTCCCTATAGGCATCAAAGACATCATTCACACAAAAAGTGCGCTCTCTTGTCTTCTTACCACCCGACTCCTGACCGTTCACTGCTAAACGACCTGTAGGTTTGCCAACCTCCCACAACTCACCCCTCTTCCCCTCTCCCCCCTCAACGCAAGATGCACCCTCCGTCGTCGTCCTCTCCAACTACGGTGCCCTCACCATGGGAAAAACGACAACCACCGAATTCGCCATCTCCACCCGCGGCCCCGCGACTACAAACCCGCACAACGAAGCTCACACTCCCGGCGGCTCCTCCTCAGGCTCTGCCGCCGCCGTAGCATCTTTCCAAGTTCCCTTAGCCATCGGCACACAGACGGGAGGGAGTATCGTTCGTCCTGCAGCGTTTACGGGGGTTTATGGTTTCAAACCGACCTGGGGAGCCGTGAGTCTCGCAGGTGCGAGCTCCGTATCGCCAACATGCGATACGATTGGATTTTTCGCGCGAAACGTCAACGATCTGGGACTCCTAGCTACAGCTTATAGGATCCAAGATATTGACCCCGTAGAAGAGACACCGTTGAACTTGAAAGGTGCAAGAATCGCATTCTGCAAAACCCCCGTATGGGACAAAGCAGAGAAAGCCACAATCAACGCCTTCGCCAAAGCCAAAGACCTCATACGCGCCCACGGCGCAGAGTTAATCGATCTCGAGCTTCCCCCCACCTTCGCGGAGGTAGGCGAATGGGCGCGCACCATCCACGCTGGCGAGGGCCAGGCGTCGTTCCTGGGCTACTATCTGCAGGATAAGGAGAAGTTGGATCCGGTGATTAGGGGGCAGGTGGAGAATGTGAGGGGGGTCACGAGGAGGGGGCTGATGGAGGCGTATGATGGGTGTGCGGCGCTGAGGCCGGTGTGGGATGGGATTGCGGGGGAGTATGATGCGGTGGTTGTGCCTAGTGTGCCGGGGGAGGCACCGGAGGGGTTGGGGTATACGGGGGATGCGGTGAGTTTTTTCCTTTATGTCGTTTCTTAGGGCCCCTCTTTTTTCTTGTTTGGACTGTGATGATTCTGTGTGACGCGACGTTGGAGACATACTGACTTGTGAAAATAGTCCTTCTGTGCGATATGGACGGTGCTACACGCGCCGGCTCTGAATGTTCCTGGATTTGTGGGAGAGAAGGGACTGCCGGTTGGTTTGACGGTTGTTGGGGGTAGATGCACGGATTTGCATGTTTTGCGTGCGGGGAAGGCGATTGGGGAAGTGTTTGAGGCAGAGGGGGGCTGGAAGGATAGGTCGTGAATGTGTGTTCCTCGATGACCTTGGGTTGGAGTATTGCATATTTAAGAAACGGCGACGAGGTGAGTGTAGGTTGGTTTTGGGATAATATATCGTGATGTTGGCAGCTGCTTCTTATAATCCGCGATTTAAATACCTATTTATTCGCTCCTGAAATTTAGTTCCCTCTATTTTCTTTCTTGCAACCGGCAATATAAACAGACACTCTTCATTGCACAACCTCGGCTTTGCGTATTCCTTCCGACATCTTCACTTCTGGATCCATCGTCTTGCATATTCCCTCCTGGTGTATTATTGCTGGCTACAAAAAAATCCTGCTTGGGCGTCTTTCGTCTCTTCGCCGTCCTTCTTAACAGCTTTTGTCCACAAATTATTTTTGACTCTTAGCATCCGCCCTTCATCAACCTTCCTTTTTCAACAGCTGTCCTTCTTCAACAGCCGTCCTTCTTCAGCAACCATCATGTTTCAACAACCATCCTCCTTTCACAACTATCTTCCTTCAACATCTGAGTACTCTTATCGTTTAACTGCTTACATCTCTTGAAAGACACATTTTCCATTGATAAGGCAATAACCCGACCTTCTCGAAATAGGTCACTGTAGGCCCATCTGTTATCTCTACAACTGCCACATTTTCACAGGAATTTCTAAAGTATCTGCTAGACTGACATCAACCTCAGTTCAAATCCAAGTTGCATTTGCCCTCAAGTAAAATATGGAGGACCCCAATTCCAACCCAGTCCAGAGACAAGGCCACGGAGTGCCCACTCGAGAGTCACAGAACGTTTTCTCTGGAAGCCTGGGTATCAGCTTCAAAAAGACACAGTGGCTGCTATAACCGTCACGTCGGATCTACCGATAAATGTGATAGTTGCCCCCCCGCTGTCCTACAGCCACTACTATAATCGCCGGTCTGTGCTTGGCCCAGTGGTTTCAATTGGCCCAGACACCACGACAATTTTATGTCCGGTATATTTTATACCGGTGGATGGCAGGTGTGGTCCAGATCTTCTGCCGCCGTGTAGCTGGATTGGAGTGGTTGTGAGGCTATGGCGCGAGATGGCCCGACCTACTGTGCCATTAGAACTCCTCGACTCGGGGTTGGACCCAGCCTATGACCATCTCATTGTCAAGGAGATGATACTCGATTGGCTGCGTGTTTGACTTCCTGATTTTGATATTTTTCAAGTTTCCGACCCGTTAACGCACGGTTGGGTTGCTAAACACTCCGCAATAACTGAATCGGGCGTTCACACAATAGCAAACCTCGTTTAGGCAGGCAGATCCTCAGAATATCGTTTGCATCTGACCGGAGAGTGGGCGGATTCCCAGCGAAAGCGCTATCTAGTCCAGATTCTGCGCAGCGCGGCAAAAAACTTGAGAGGCAAACCAGAGCAAGACCATACTGAGATATCTCTCCTTGCAATAATCGACGATCTTGAGGAATGCGATCAATGGGGGCTGAAGGCAAGGCGTCAGTGGTTGGGGTAGTTTATCCACAACTACAGGCGCTAATGGCATCTAACTGTATCTTAATCTTTTTGTATGTAACATAATTGCTCTTTCCTAGTTACGATTCTTGTTGTTATATTTCTTTACGTTGATCATCAAGGAACGGAATGAAAAATGGGAACTAGAATGTTTTATTACACTCAATTATGCGAAGAATTTTATTATTTTATAATCCGAAATTTGGAAATAGATATCTCTTATATGATAATAATCATTACATGATACCAACCCAGAATATACGGAGTTCAGTATGACAATGTTCACAGGTGACGAGACTCTGTGGGCACTGCTCTCACGAAGGGATACGGATGTGGATTTTGTGAGGCGCAGATGTCCATAGCGGTAAAAACGACTATCGGGGCTGTAGATGCCAGAAACTTGCTCTCTATATCATCTATCCATTTAGAGCAGACCTTGGTACTTGGTACACCACTTGTTTATCCTTCCCAAAGCACTCCAACCAAACATCTAGCGCGCTCTCAAACAACTCCCTCCCCTTTGCCACTGGTGCTGGCCCGGAAGCTGCAAACGCTATATCCGACACATGTACCGCACCTTTATACACAACCCCAAAAACCTCATCTCCAGGCGGCGGCACACCGCATGGTGGTACCGTCTCAGTGCTCTTTCTATCGAGAGCCTCAGGGTTTATCCCCTTATCGGCTTGTACGCTAATGCTCCTCAGCGGATCAAGCTCACCATTTGTGAACATGACATTACTTGGCTTCATCCCCCAGCTGCCGTATTTTCCGATAGCAGCAGATACGTTTGGAGATGTGGGTGCATACGGGAACGGGCCCTTGCAGAATGATTTTATGGTGCCTTCAACATCGTAATGCTCTGTTATGATGTTTGTCTCTGGGCTCGAGTGGGCCTGCGTCGTTTGAAATTCTCCAAATTCGCTGCACAGCTGCCACGTCCAGGCCATGCGGTCGGACGGAGAGAAATACGGATCGGGAAGGAAGATATGGTCGGATTCCATTTTGCGTATCGTGGCGTAGAGGTATGCGTAAAGAGCCAGCTCAGGGGAAGAGGAAGCCGCAATACCCCCAGGAGTGGGAATGCCGTCACGAGAATTGTTGGTAAGAGAGGTAACAGGGGATGAGAGCGTGAAGCCAGTGAAATTGGCCGGGTTCCAGGTTTCGAGGTCGTTACAGAAGGGCTGGAGAGCCTGTGCGTACCCGAAGGTCTGAAAGGCGACTATGGAGCCTTGCAGGGTGTGGGATATAATAGAGGCAATCGCCCACTCTGTCAGATCTTCTGGGCAAGCTGGGCCAGGGAAACTGTTAAAGGTGGTGTCTTTACCAGGGTTTGCCTGGTAGGTGAGGAAGATGGCGCGTTTGAAGAGGGCAATCTCTTCCTCGGTGCCAGACTTTAGGACCTCATCGGCGTAAGTCACGGCTGCGTGCATATCGGCCGAGCAATTCGCGGCCATGGTTTGCTGTATGGTGTTATAGTATGCGTTGCCATCGACGATAGCCTGTAAGGGGGCACTTGAAGACCAGCTTGCGAAGAAGGTCTCGGGATTGCGCTGGCGGATTAGGGCTGCACGGATTCCTGGGTAACCTGGGATTGTCAGTCAAGGGGTCGGTTGCATGGGGATTGGAATTCAAGGCGCAGGAAAGGTCTCTTGACTCCAACAGCGAAATGATGAGTTAGAAACAACGTACTGCCACCCACCCATATCCATGGTGTCTTGTCCGCTCTCAGAGATTCTGCCGCCTCTTCGTCATAGCCTGCGGGACTGAAATGTCTGGCAAAATAGACGGCGTCTTCCAAGGCTTGCTCGTTTGTCAGATATTTATAGGCATCATACCCGGCCAGAGCAAGCCCGGTTGTGTTGTCGACCTCAAATGGACGGCTGGAGCCGTAGAAGCGGTGTTCCCAGATAATGGCGATGCCATGGTACTTCTCTGTGAGTAGTAAGGGGGCAAATTGAATCTGTTCACCCTGCGGCCCGAGGTAGGTTTCCGGCTGGGTATCCCCAACGCCTGCCTCTCCTTGATCGAAGAAGAATACGGGTCCACCAGGCTCATAGAAAGTGTCATTGATCCAGAAGCGGTTCAGGAAGGTACGGCTGCACAGAGTTAGGTTTACTTTATTGTAAATTCACAGTGGCATCTTCCAAGATAGAATATCAAGCTATACATACGTGTCAGAAGTATTAAAATGATCTATTGGCAGTTCAATTGTTTGTGTGGGAGGACCTTGACCTAAAGTTACTGGGAGCAGGCTTGCAATGACAAGAGATAGTATCAATAAAGCCATTGCCGAAGAAATCGAGAGTGCCTTGCTTAGCCGAAGAAATAGCTATGGCCATGGGCCGACTCCATGTATTATATAACATATTTAACTTCTTCGTACATGCGTAAACCTTATTATACAGGGAAGATGTCAAATACTCTAAATATTTGGCCGAAACGGACCGATGGGATAAAGCGCCGACGTGTTAGTGCTGATGGTACTTGGCCGTCGGAAAAAACAAGGTGTCAGTGATGAACGCTCGAACCCCGTAGTCCACAACGTGCGGGAAGTCCACCAATGTTCTCTTGCTAGACTTGCGAGTACGACAGTTTATACGGCCCATACTAAATTAACGCTAATGTAGCAAGTGTGTGTGAGAATTAAGCTTATATGACGCGTGGTACTGGACAAGTTTGTTGGGGTTGCTGAAAGCTGAATAGCTTGCCAATACCCCTCACCAGATGCTTCAGGCATGGGCGCCATGGGAATACCATGATGATTTGACAGCAGCCACATATTGTATACGGCCATCCAACACGTGAAATGTGGAGGTTCGATAACACAACCTAACCACGGCGTGTTGGAATGACGCGTCATGGCCTAACGACTATACGACTGCCAACTCTACAATCTCGTTGCTGTATTCGCAAGATCAATCTCCCTGTTCTTACGTTTTGGTATATTTTAGACGCGGTGGTGCCAGTTGAGAAGCGGCGGCCGCAGCGGCCGCTTCCCAGCGACCCTCGTGGCCTGATGATGGCTATTTGATGTTGAGTCACAACTATCCTGTTCCATATGCCATCGGGCGAATATTGGTCCGGCCTTCGTTTCTTTCTGACAACCCAGGGTGATAATCCACTCGAAATAGTCAAAATACTCGAGAAAATCCAGTGATTCTTACAATAATCTGGGCACCCAGCTGCTTGAACATCGCGGTTGGTTTATAATCTGTAAGTAGAGCTGGCTTTCAGCTATCCCGTTTCAAACTCTGATTGGTTAGTGACGGCGCACTCCTGTATATTAGATGCACTCTTGTGCTGGTACGGCATGGCAGTATCGTCCCTATGGAACCACTATACTCTTCAAAGCCTCGATATGCGGCCGCTTGTCATGGTGCGGCCGCAGAACGTGATGCGGCCGCAAGCCAAGACGCGGCCGCAGCCTTTCAAGAAGTGAGAATGGTCAACCTCTGGAAGCACTCGGTATGATTATATTGAAGTATGAATTTCTATCAGTCATGGATTTGCCTGGAATCCCGGGGACATAAGACTACAAATGAGGGGGCCGCTCATAGAAAAATACTATAAAGGTCAACAGTTTTCCCTGGTTGAATCAGTCTTGAATGTCCACCAGACAACCTTCACTCTTCTGCTTTTCCAACCCACAGAAATAACACACCAGCATATAAATCATATTTACTCTCATCATGCCTGATATTACCGCCCCGGAATTAAAGAGCTCGTTGGGAATCTACCGACTACTCGCACCAAGTGCAGCAGTTCGGGTCAGCTCATTGTGCCTTGGAGGCATGAACTTTGGCGAGGGATGGTATGTATCCTTTCATAAATATTATTAAGGAGATTGGACTTTTGTTTGATTTCTGATTTCCAGCTGCTGACTGTGTAAATAGGAAAGATTTTATGGGCGAATGCACCAAGGAGACCGCCGAGAAAATTCTCGACTGCTACTATGAGAACAACGGGAACTTCATTGACACGTGTGTCTCCCTAGTCTCCCATAGAAACTGTCACTGACAATATCGTAGCGCAAACCACTACCAGAACAGTGACTCTGAGAAATGGATCGGGGACTGGATGCACTCACGCCAAAACCGTGACCAGCTCGTCTTAGCAACTAAATACACCACCACAATCCACGTCCCACACCCGCATGAGATCCGTGCAAACAACATGGGAAATGGCGCCAAATCGCTTCACACTTCCTTCGCCGCCTCTCTTCGCAACCTGCGCACCTCCTACATTGATATTTTGTATGTGCACTGGTGGGACTTTAGCACCGGCGTCGAGGAGATCATGCAGTCCCTCAATGCCCTCGTCGTCTCAGGGAAGGTCCTCTACCTGGGAATCTCAAACACCCCTGCCTGGATCGTTGCCAAAGCAAATGCGTACGCCCGCGCCCATGGCTTCCGTCCGTTCAGCGTTTACCAGGGCCGTTGGAGTGCAGAGCACCGGGATGTCGAGCGAGAGATTTTTCCAATGTGCCAGGATGAGGGAATGGCGTTTGTTGCATGGGGTGCGCTGGGCGGGGGGAACTTTAGAACAGAGGCGCAGTTTGCGGAGATGCGGGGCAAGGCAAAAGAGGGCCGCGGTGGTGAACCGAGTGAGGATGCCGTGAATGTCTCGAGGGCATTAGAGACAGTTGCACATCGCAAGGGAACGACGATTACTGCTGTTGCGCTGGCATATTTGTTGGTCAAGGCACCCTATGTGTTTCCAATTATTGGGTGTCGGACGCTAGCTCACTTGGAGGGGAATATAGGGGCGTTGGAGGTGGATCTTACGGAGGAGGATGTCACGGAGATTGAGGCTGCGAAGACGTTTGATATTGGGTATCCAGGAACTGTTTTTGGCAAAGACCTGGAGAGTCAGTGGTTACCGGGGATGGCAGGGAAGTTTGAGTATGTGAAGAGGGTTGGGGCAATTCCATTGCGAAAGAGACACTAGAGTACGAGTCGCTTTGGGGGTTTTAATATAAAATTTTCTCTCTACATAATGTTGTCTGATAAGACTGGTAGTGGTTTTCTTATGTGACCCACGAGTTCGTCAGGGACTACCGGGGAGCTAGTTATTATAGGCGTTTTTTAACTTCTGTCTAATTGCTACAAACTGCAGATATGGTACGCTCATAATTGACAAGCGCCAACTCAACCGCAGAACACCGACTTCTCTGGAGTGAGAGTATATACACCGTTGGACCTAAATGCTAGTTAGTTCAAACTATAATACAACTGTTCGTTTCAAAACCAGACCAACCCCAAGAGTGTTTAAACATGGACGTACGAGCGGACGGACGATTGGGGTACTTAACGAAATCAGGTTCGATTGTCGCTTCGTGGATGGGTGTGAAACCGGAGTATTGCGTGGTTAACATACCAACTCGAAATTGTTTCTCTTACCAGGGTGATTCAGGGGCATGCATCCTCGATACGAATTGTAAAATTGTTAGTATGCTTCATTCTGGCAACGGGGAGAAAGTACCCTATGGCGCTGAGATCACTTACTTTACTCCGATGGAATGGATTATACAGAATGTAAAGGACAGTTTTAAGACGGAAATGTTGTCATAGAGAGGAGTGACTAGAAGGCGTATAGGCGTTAGGCTCTGTGGATGATACACTATCCTATAAAGTATCGATTATCTCAAATATTGATGCCCACTGAATTTGTTACATGGACGGCTAAGTGCATCGTTCAAGTTGAGGAGTCACATAGAAGCCTGAGTGAAAGTACGTATTATGTAAATAGACTATAACGAGGAATATTGGATGAAATGGGTATAATACATTCAACTTTCTGTCTCAAATCCCTGATTCCATGGCACCCAAGATTGGTCTGCAAAATCAGCCATACACTTGACCTGTTCAGGTGGTTTATCATCCCACTCAATTTTCAACGACTTATCATTGCCCTCTCCTTTCACCGCGTCAGAGACATACCCATGCAACTCCTTGGCCTTCTTTGCAGACCCATCCGAGTAATCCAAATTAACAGACGGCACCACCGCAATCTTCGAAAACCCCGCCATCCACAGGTCCTTGCAGAACAGACGTGGCTCTCCCGAATAACACTCCCTAGCCTTCGACTTCCTGAACCGAATATTTTTCTCAACCAAAGGCTTTGCACTAAAGACAGCAGCGCCATTCCAGCAGGCAAAGACTTGGAAGGCCTTGTGCTCATCGAATCTCTGACGAGACGTTGGGTGGTTCCAAAACAGATTCGAGGAAAATCGCCACCCTCCATCAGGGGGGATCTCCCAAAACGTGTCTCCATTTATGGCTCTTGCGATCCAGATATCGTAAAAGATTGGCGCGGGGTCTATATCTGACCAGTCCATCGCACATGTCATGTCCGCGCTCTGGAAAACCCGTTGGTGGACAAGCTCCAGCATGTCCTCCATACATATGGCGACGTCGTTGACAAAAATCACTGCTGTGTCTGGGGAATACTGACTCGAATTATTGGTCAGTGGCTCGAGAGCTAGGTTTCGGAGAGCTGCAAGACCTTCGATTCGGTCTCCTTGCATGGGATCTATGTCGCTGGTGTGGAGGTGAAATTGAAGTCCCAAGCTTTCCATTTCTTCGCGCAATGCTTCCAGTACTTCAGGGGTCTCATCTTTCGAATGCCCCTCCACAATTGACAAAGCACAATTTCCAGGGCCAAGAAACCGCACAGTTTCCACGATAGAGCCCATCAATCGAGGGAGCACGTCGACGCATTGTCGCAGGTTGAGCGCGAAGAAGTATCGTATCCGGGCATCCTGGTTTTGCGTATTTCCATGATCGACCCGAAGATAGTCGTAGCGATTAGTAGTAGGCGACGGGCACTCCAGTCGGTCAAACTCTTTGTTCTTGGGGTCTAGTATTGCGTTGATGTAGCTGTGTTGGGGCGACACGAGGTCGGTGGAAGTCGAATTTATCACTTAAAGACGAGATTGCAGGTCAGCTGGCAAGTTCATATGTGCTCTAGCTGTGGAAGGGAGATGGCGCTACTTACCGGCCTCCTGCTCCAGCGGGTTGTTATTATTAGGTGAGGAGAATTGTAGATTTGCGGCCAGCTCGGATGATCTGTTTCGCAGGTTTGAGATGGTTATGAAGACAAGGATGATTGCGGTAGCGACGGCGATGAGTGAGAGCCTCTTTCTAGGTAGCAATGATCTGGTTAGCATCGTCTTCAGATGAGCCTCATATTTAGCATTGACAAGAGGTAAGGTGAAAGCGCGAGAAGATGCTTTATAGCATTAACTATCGATGATATCGATCGAATAGCGGGGTTGCGGGAATGCAGAGGAGAAGGGTGCATTGCAGGTGACAGTTGCGGCCCGCTCCGGCCCCGCCAGACGGCCGAACATAAGATGGGCCAATAGACGTGTGTCCTTGCGGCATACCTTCCTGACATTCTCCTTCTCTCTAGTTCTGCCTCTTGGTAGCTTTACGCGCCGTGTTGTGCTGTATGGCTATCACCGCGCTGGGTTACGCGCCCGGCTCCTCCTCCGTAACTTTACCCCTCCCCTCGCGCTTGAACGTGGGCGTGTAATTCTATCCCTGGAAAGTATCACATAAAAGCTTCCCACACTCTTTCAAAAACATGAAGATGCCCAAAGTTTGGAATATAAAGAGAGTCAAGGATTTGGTTTGTCCATTGTGTCTATTTACCTCTCGCAACTTCGCTCCCGGAGATTAGATGCTGCAGTGTTACGGTGCTTGTTGGATTTCGAAGACCTTCACAGACAGGGGTCTGGGGTCGCGATCCGGAGCTAAAATGGCGGCACGCCTATTGTGCTTGGGCGTTTAAATCCCAGCACCATCCATCATTTATCGCCAACTTCAACTCCAGGGACAAATTGCCAGATCTTGCTCCCCCGTAATTTGAAGGAAGGTAAATATGGTTCATACTAACTTCAAAATAATCATATAACAGCTGCAAGACCTCAGCAAAGCACCACTGTTCTAGGTAACATATGCAGTACCCCGCACCCCTGTTTCTATTGGAATGATCAACCCGAGACAAAAAGCTACCACCTGTGGTATCAACCTATCTGCGCGTATTTCCACGTAAGTCGCGTTTGAAGTGGATTCTGAGCCGCGATACCATTCATCATGTTTCATAATCGCCGTCCCGATCTGTCAGAGTAAGTGCGATCTCTTCCAAGCTTGTATTTTAGGCAAGGGAGCCCAGCGGCTACACAGCCAATAAGGCGGAATGTCATAAATAGTCCATCTCGAAGGTCCAGCCCCTATACATATAGTTGGATTGTTGACCGTTCCTTTATTTTCAACCGCTTTCGATTTCCTCACTCATGAAATGATGCTCCGACAGGTAGCCTTTTGGGCTCTCGTCAGCACTCGCCATGTTGCGGCCGAGGCATTGACGGTGCATTGGCAGATCCGGTCGAACGGTGGCAATTTCAAGGCCAACACACAAGACTCGGTGATTCTGGATTGGCTTTCGGACACTCCTAGACCATTCTTGCGGATGTTGTGCAGAAACGAAACAGGTGGGGGCGATGCCATTCTAAGTTTGTTGCCTTTCCTCTCCAAGCAACGGCTCGAGTCGAACTAACATGCGTTATGTCCCAGTCAGCGCCTTCGAAGTCGATACAAATGGACCCTTTGAATATATCATGGATTCCTATGTGGAGCCAGGCACAGTGAAGTTACCCCGGCTCTGTTTTCCCGAGCTGGCACTGGATGCAAATGGCAGGAACGGGGCTGAATCCCAGTTTGGGATAGAGTGGTCATTGGACGAAAGTCTACCCGCAAAGACGGTTTCGCAGGCCACCGACGTGCCACCTGAGACTAGCACTGCTGCATCACAATCTTCGACTACAACTCCAAATGGATCCAGCTCCCAAACTACCACCGACTCACCGTCGCAGACAGGTCCTACGTCGAACACCAGTCAACCCAGCACACCTTCGACTGGGGGCTCAGCAAGCGACTCCGGCGCCACAACAGCACCTGCAGTATCCACACCTTTAAACACAGACAGCACAGGTACCAACCCCATAGGTGCCAACAACGTAGGCGTCATAGTCGGCGGCGTCATCGGAGGCGTTGCCGTTCTCAGCTTCATCATCTTCGCCTTCTTCTTCCTGCGGAGACAAAAACGCAACAGCAAATCCTCTCCCGCCACCACCAAAACGTCAAAATGGCGCGCCTCCTTCTTCAAGCGCGAACCTAAGGAGCCTGGGCCCTTTTTTGAGAAGGACGGTAGTGGAATGGCTCGTGAGTTGGAAGCGAATGGATTGCCTCGTGAAATGGAAGGGAGTGGGATGGAGCGAGAGTTGGAAGCGAATGCCGGTGCTGAGAATGCAAATCGAACGGTGCCCTATTATAGTGCACCCTATAATAGTCACAGTCCTGTTGAGATGCCAGCTAGCCTAAATTATCGCTCATGACGGACATTTGATAGGAACGGCGTTTAAGGCGACTTGGGGTGGTTGTGATAGATTTGTTTAACGACTTAATGCTATGTAATACGATATGTAGGGTATATATTGGCACCCTTGGCCATAATCGCCATGTTCTCCTTGTTCTTTATGATGCACAACGTTCAGTCCGTCATCTCTGCAGGGCGGGCGACTTTCCCGCCACCGCCCTCGCTCACTACATCACCGAAGGTAAACACCATATGTACCATTAATTCATGCCCCCTATCCCTTTCTCACAAACCTCCCCCAAACATCCCCCCAATGCGTCCTTGCCGCTCTCAACAAGCCCCACGCCAACAACCGATACAACACTGTCGCGACTGCGACTCCCAGCAACTCCAAGCTCTCATTCCCATCTAACCGAAACAGCTTCAACACCGCTTCGCCATCCGGGACAGTACAGCTACCATCCGGCAGTGCCTGCTCGGGCGTGCAAGTCAAGGAGATGGGACGTAGAGTGTATGGCGCGAGGTTGCGGATGGCGTAGCGGAGCGGGGAGAGGTAGTTTACGCCGCGGAGGAACGAGGGCATGGAGATGGAGAGGATTCCGGACATGATGAGGGAGATGGAGAGGATGACGGAAGTTAGGTTGAGGGCGAATCCGGAGTGAGAGAAGAAGGTGTTAAACTGTCGTTTGTGTTAGTAAGGTATCACTGGTAATAGAATATGCCTGAAAAGAGGTGGCGCAGAGGAAGTGTAGAACGAAGATAGGGGACAAGGAATCCAAACT
Organism: Pseudogymnoascus sp. BL549; assembly: GCA_001630585.1. Classification (NCBI taxonomy): domain Eukaryota; kingdom Fungi; phylum Ascomycota; class Leotiomycetes; order Thelebolales; family Thelebolaceae; genus Pseudogymnoascus; species Pseudogymnoascus sp. BL549. Next base: position 44,675 of record LNAR01002071.1, on the reverse strand, counting down.
CACCACAATACCCAAACTCTCACCACAGGTAACAATACAAAAGCAATTGAAAAAAATCACCCAAAACACCTGTGCCGTCCTCGGCAACCCCCCCGCCAAATCCGCCAACACCGCAAAAACGATGCACGTCACAATCCCAAACGGAATCTCAACTGTCGTATACTGCGCCAGGAACGCCTCAACGCTATACACGCCATCATCATGCTCGCGGTAGAACACCGCCTTCTCTGCTGGGTACACGGCGACGTTCTGCAGCATGCCGACAAAGTAGAGCGCGCAGAACTCTTGTATGAATCCGACGCGGTTTTGTACGCTGTAGTAGTCGAATTTGAGAGGCGCGAAGAACAGAGTGAAGATAATCGCGACGCCGACGACTTGCATGATCCTCGCAATCAGCAGCTCAGGCTGTCGTCGCATATTGACGAGTGAGCGGCGCACAAGGAGCGGGTAAGCCGTGCGAAACGGCGCAGGAGCCCGCATCAGCGCGCCTAGCTCTGCTGGGGTCGCGATCGCTCCTGGCGCTGCCACAATGGCGGGTTTCTCCTTCTTCCACGCCGCAATCAAACAAGCAACACGGTCACGGCTCGCGGCTTCCCGGTCTGCAGCCTGTAAATCGACGGTAATGAGGTCGAGCGCGAAATCCGCTGGGTTCGTGCGCGCAGGACATGGATGGCCCAGCGCGGAAAAGTGTGGCAGCATGCCGCTTCCTGGGCCGGCGTAGCAAGGCGCACCGCCACGTGCAAGGAGGAGAACGGTTCCAAAGTGGGCGTATAGGTCGGAACGCGCCTGATGGATAGTGAGGATGAGTGTACGGCCTTCGTTGGCGAGGCCGCGGAGGACGTCCATGATGGATGCGGCGGTGAAAGCGTCGAGACCTGAAGTGGGCTCGTCGAGGAGGAGAACGCGCGGGTCAGTGAGGATCTGGACGGCGATGGTGACACGACGTTTTTCGCCACCGCTGATGCCCTTGATTAGGTCGGAGCCGACGATATTGTCGGCGCAGTCTTTCAGGCCCATCTTCAGGAGGATGGCCTCGGCGCGGTCGTGCTTCTCCAAGGTTGTCATGTGTGAGGGGAGCCGCAGGACGGCGGCGTAGCGTAGGGTTTCACGGACTGTTAGGGAGGGAAGTAAAGCATCGTCATCCTGGCAAACGTAGGAACAGACGCTGCGGATGACGGCGTTAGAAGGCACAGCCGCATTAAAGGTCATAGCCCCGCTGCGGAGATAAGTCGTGCCCATCCTGTTAAACAGTCGCAGCGCCATAGCGTTGAGCAGGGACGTCTTACCACTCCCCGATGGACCCATAATTATATTCAGCTCACCAGCCTTGAACGTTGCATCCACGGGATTCAAGATCGTCTTTCTCGGGAGCTTTTTGCCCAAAGCAGTCCTCTTATCGAGGTCGAGAGCGAAGCCGGATAACCCAATCTCAATAGCGCGCACCTCCTCTACCGAACGTGCATTCATCTTCTCCTTTCCGGACGAGAAATCTGTATCCGAATTACGCGCGCGACCTATCGCCATCTCAACTGGTATGTAGCGCAGTCCGAGGCCTGCAAGGATATAGAACAAAATGGCGAAGCCAAGGAGCGCCAGGATGGGCGTGGATACCCAGTTATGCGGAAATCCTAAAGAGTCCATCACATATGCACCTGTGAATTGCTTGCACTCCGGATTGGACTCGCCGCCTTCCAGCGGGCAGTCATAAAAGTGGCCAACAAATTCATTGGCGCAGAGGGCGCCAAAAGCGTAATAGACGTAGCTTGCCCATTTCAGCCAGCGAACGTAGACTGGGATGGTATTGCTTTGAATAAAGTATCCACAGGCAAGACTCTGGACAGTGTAGTTCAAGTTTCCAATCAGCGAGGCGCCAGCAAAGCTTCGATCAGCCGAGATGCAGGCCGAGGAGAATGCAATGGCGATATAATGAGTGAGTAAGACAATCGCGAAGAAGGTGAAGAACTGGGCAGCGTCGGCGCGGAACCCAGCCATAAAGTAGAATATCACGCTGAAGATAAATGGGACAGGGAGATCCTCAGTGAAGAGGCGCGCAAGGCGCCGGCTGAGCAGGAATGGGATGACGTCGACGACGCCCTCATTTCGCTCACGATCGAAAAGTTCAATGTCAATCGACAGCCGGTATGTCTCGTACATGAGAATTAGGTAGCCTTGTAGTCCAGCCGCAGTATATAGCGCGCCCTCGCGTGAGCGGATCCCTGGTTGATCCTCGCCAAGTGATAGGAAAATCCAGCCTGTGATAATACCCATGAGAATAGCTTCGATGATACAGCTAGCCATTCCCATCGGGTCGCGCAGAGTGACCTTCGTCGTTCGCGCTGTGAGAACGAATAATTGTCTGTAGAACGCCGAGCGCTGACTAGCACTGTCCTGCGAAACAATAGCAGTGCCGCCAAGGCTGTGCTCCTCGCCCCATTTCCGCAGCGACTCTTGATTCCAATCTTCCTTCAAGTGGCGCACCTTCTCCAACGATGCCTCCTCCAGCTCTGGAGACCGATTATCCACGGCCGCAAGGTCGATCAGGAACTCGGCAGGATTTACAAACGGTGGTAGCGAGTATCCTTTCTCCTTAAAATATGGCAGCGACCCATCCGCAGGTCCACTATACACCGGTGACCCCTTTGTCAAGATAGCCAGATTATCAAACTCCCCATAGATCTCGGACCGCGGCTGATGAATCGTCATCACGATTGTCCTTCCCTTCGCCGCCAGTCCTCGTAAAGTGCGCACAAGCTGATATGCGCTCGTCGCATCTAGCCCCGTCGTTGGTTCATCCAAAAACAGCACGCTCGGGTTGCTCAGCAGTTGCACCCCAATACTCGTACGCCGCTTCTCTCCACCAGAACAGCCCTTATGCACATGCGTTCCGATGCGAGTATCGGCGCATTCCTTCAGACCTAGCTCAAGGATAACCTCATCCACCACTCGCCGCCGTTCCTCTGCTGTCGTAGGTGGGGGTAGCCGAAGGTCAGCACTATACTGCAGTGTCTCCCGTACCGTGAGGGTCGGCAGCAGCACATCCTGCTGCATCACATAAGCGCTCCTCACACCCCCTAGCAACCCGCCATTAAATGTCACCGCGCCCCGTGCGCGCAGCCTTCCCCCTCCATCCCCCATGCGCCCCGACATCAGATTCAACATCGTCGTCTTCCCACTTCCACTACCTCCAATAATCGCCGTCAGCGTTCCGCGATCCATATCCGCACTGACATTGTCAAGCAGCGCCCGCCACCGCGATTCCACTGGCGGCTTCGGGCGGAAGAGGTTCATGAACCCATCGGCGCTGTGCAGGTTTCGCGGGTGCGTATCGACGCTTACGCCAAGGGCGCGGACACGGATATCAACTGGGACGACGGAGGAGAGGGAGAGATGCGCGCTATGCGAGGATTGGGTAGGCTGGAGGGCGTTTGGTAGACTGGTGTGGTCGAGGCGCGACGCCTCATGGGAGGTGCTGCGGGAGGGGCTATCGATGTCGAGGTCCTTCTCTTTTTCGAGGAGGAAGGCGGGGGGCGGGGTCGAGGTGTCGCCTTGGGGCGGGGCGGGAGGGGGGTCTTTCTCCATTGTTGCGATGGGCGGGGACGCTCAATCCATAGCCGCACGGTCGTCGTAGACAGATATGCACAATTTGAAGCGCAGCTAGTTGTTTGAGGGCGACTTCTCGCGATGCCAGCCTCGGCGTCAATTCAAGCTTCCAACAGAGCGGTGACGACGACCAGCATAGTAGCAGAAGCTATTTTTGCAATGAAGAGAAGAAAAAAGGAAAGGCGGACGAAAGGCGAAAGGCGAAAGGCGAAAGGCCAAAATAAGAGCATGCACCCACCTCTGAACTATAATTTACCTCTAGCTTGAGGATCCCCTCAACCGTCGTCATGGATGGACCCCATGCCTCCACCCGGCGCGATCCCTCCAGGTCAATTTACGCACGATGCGACTACTGCGCGCTACGAACCTTGCCATGCCACATGCCCCAGCCTATACTATCGACAGCTAGAGCTTAGAGCCGGTGCCTCTAGCCGACGTAGCGTGTGCCTAGACGGCGCCAGTTCTGTAGTTCGCGTACCCGTAAGATTTGGAGAGGTACTCGGATGAGCACCACGGCTACACCAACGGCAGAAGAGCGCGCCATTGCTGGCAGGAAGGCTTGTAATAGGAAGGCTAATATGTCCATCGACTCTACGCTGTAGATAATAGTCAGTTAAGGGTCCAGCAAATCAAGGGTACACTCAACTTAGAGTACACTACAGACCCATAAGTTCCTCTACTCGCCCCCGCAACATCTCCGTGGCCCCAGCTCGCTTACAGCAAACTCCCCCATCCTCCATCGTAATCCCGCCAATCCCTCCCCGCCCACCGCATCCCTCCTTCCACTCACAACCCCCAATATACGAAAAGCACTAGCAATCTACGTACAGCGAACCCCTACCGCAGCAGTCATCATCCGGGAAGCGATGATCCCGGTGCACCTCGCGTAGATGGCCGCGACCGCAACAGCCCGCTTCGTACTCGGGATCGCGATGTGATGTGATGGGACAGATGGAGGTGATGGGATGACGAGAGATTATGTGGTAGGCGGCTCGGATCCGATGATTTCCGCGATATTGGCCTGAAAGGAGGGGGGGAGGAAGATGCATATGCGTGCGCGGGTGCTGGACGCGAGGTGGCACGCTTCAGCTTCTTATGATCTACAGCGCACAGATGTGAAGGAGGGAGGCTCGGTTAGACAGTTCTGTAATGTCTGTTCGACGATGGATGGATGGCAGGGTGTGATTAGCATTGGCACGGACAGCAGCCACAGGGGGGCCGCTGTGGACGATCTATCTTGGAGGGGCTCTGTGCGCGTTCGTGCCCTTGCGAGTTTGGACTCGAGCTTCCTGGCTGGAGGTCCTTAGTTCTTTCCCCGGATTGATCTCCAAATTCTGACCTGGTGTTGTCAGCATGTGTGAAGTGTGCAGTATCCCTCGTGTTACCCTTCGAGCCTTATACTGTGCCTACAAGCTTTACGAGCATCAATACCACACCATGACATCCGCCTGTTCCTCACGATCCGATATACAAGAGGGTTGTCGAGGGATACACATAAACGGGCCAGTCACTCACACACTCATCAAACAGCAGTCTTAACTGACAATTAGATCCGCCACTCGCTCGCTCAATGTATTCATCAACTCCACCTAACTATCTCATCTCATCATACAAAATCCTCATCCCGCCGTGAGGCACCTCTCATCTCCTCTCACACCCACATCACCATTTTTGTATCCCCCACCCCGTCTCAATCCCAACCCCATCCCTAGTACCTTCGACCCCTTCCCCCTTTCCATCAGACACTCCCACACTGTCCGCGCTGTTAATATGCCACATCTAAGTAAGCTGGACTTAGCTGTGGCTGATTAACATCGTTGGCAGCGCTGCCCATGTCCAGATAAAAGGAGGTGCGGTCCTAATAAAAACATAACTAAAAAGAGTAATAAATCAAAGATATTTGACGAAACAGCCGCCCCTTTCGCCTGTCGCTGTGCACCAACCGGCCTATAACACCGTTTTTGGAAATGGATGGAAAATGCACAGTAGGCGTGGTAGAACATAAAAAAAAGTTGGTAGATCGAGGTGCTGTAAAATGTAGCGGTATATGGGCTCGTGTACCCCTTCAAAACTGCCTTTCTAGGTAGAATGAATGTAGTAGGTGGTATGTGTAGGTATATGTGGATGTTGATGTTGATGCAGATGCGAACGCCAGTACCCCTTTTCCCTGCCTGCCCAAACGCCATAATAAGATGCGTGATGTGAGATAGTGTAATGCGTGTGGTGCGTGGCAGTGGTAGGGGCGACGTATCGCAAAGGGCGATGCCGCTCTGTGTGGCATCTCGGAGTGTGTCGTCTATCGCATGTGTGATGTGTTCGGGTATATCGATCCAGCGCTCCGGACAATCCAGGGCGCTCGCCAACGTGAGTCAGCTTCAGTATCTTCTCTATATCCGTAACCAAGCGCGTCGTCTTCAAAACAACATATCCATCCCTCTAGGGCCTCCCCCGCGTCTGCCTCCCTATAACCACTGTGTCAAATATAGTCCTTTCCTCTCCCCTCATGTAGCCAGAAAGTCCATCCCCATATCACTCGCAATGCCCTGCCAATCCCAACTCCTCTCATCCCTTTTATCCATGTACCTCCACACTTCCTCCAGCACCTCCAACGCACGATCCGCATTCCGAAGCGTTGTATACGCCTTAATCCGCTTAATGCTCTCCCTGATCGGTATCCGCTGTTCCGGCTCGAAGGCTGCGCAACCAATAATGAAGGTCGGCGTCAGCAGCACTGTCTGGCACGGGTCGTTTGCGGGGATCAGGCGGAGAAGCTCGAGCGCACCGTTCACGGCAGAGGTGATCTTGGTGTCGGGCGCCCAGCGCGTTGCTTTCGGTGGGTAGATGCTGCGCCATAGGTATACCCAGAGCATCTGCTTATACAGTAGGCCAGCGACGTGTCGGACCTCGCCGACAGGCCATGCAGATTGCCAGGCGCGGATCGAGGCATCTATCTGGGATGCGCGGTAGAGGGCGTTGTAATCGACAATAGGGTCGATGTCAGATTCGATGTTGATGCGGATCTTGTTGCGGAGGCGGGTGATGGAGGACATGAAGTAGAAGAGATTATCCTGGACGCCCATGAGGCACTCGGCTTCGGGCTGGAAGAGGGTGGGCGGGAGGGTGAAGGGGGAGTCGTCGTCGGCGTTGGGGGAGGCGATGGAGGACGGAGGTGGGGAGGCGGGGCGATGCACTAGCTCGTCGACGGAGATGTGGAATTGGAAGTACTCCTTGATGAAATCCATAAAGGGGGAGTCTTCTGGAGGTGTCTCGCGAATGAGCTTCTGGTAAGCTTGTAAATGCATGCGGTGCTCGCCAGATGACTTTCCCTCCGTCAGGCTATTAACGACGAAACAGAGCATCTGTCCATATCGTACGGAGAGCACGGCGTTCTCTGTCGTGCCAGAGGTCTGTCGCTCGATGTCGAGGACGAACTCCTTGATGGCCTCGTCCTGGTGGAATACTGCGCGCTCGCAGAGGCTATTCTCCGTGACATCGGGGTGCTTTGCCAGAATCGCGCGCCCGTAGTCGCTCTGGTAGTCGAGGTTGCTACTTGACAGCGCCAGGATTGAGTGCATCAGGCCGAGATGCTTCACAGCCATCGGCAACAGCATGTCCTTGAAGGCGTTCTTCTGAGGACCTTCGACCGTTAGAACCGCGCTCAGGCGAAACACATAGTGCTCGAAGAAGATGCGGTCGCCAGCCGTGTCGACGCCGTGGATCACGGGTTGAAGTTGGATATTAGGGATGCACACGCGGCTGACATGAGCAGTTGACGCCGCGACCATGGAATTCGGGATATCCTTTGTCCAGATTGCCGTGCCTTCTTCCGCCTTCTCCTTTCCTGACTTCCAGATGGCCCGCTCTGGGTAGCCTTCGCACACGACGGCGTTCTTCTCGCAATTATTACCTGTCAGGTGTTAGTCACGTTCCGCTCAGAGAGCTAAACCAGCGGCAATGGGGAGACAACATACACCTGGGCTTCCTCTCATCACACTTCTTCTTCCGTTTCCGGCACGTAATACATCCCGTCTTCGACCGTCCCTTCGTAACTTTATTGATCGGCTCCGGTACAACCGGGTGCTTCCGCGGTCTCCCTCTCGGCCTCTTCGCTGTCGCCGGCGACATCAATTCTATCGACCGCCGATGGTTCTCAATTAGCGCTAATGCCGCATCGCTTCCCGGCGACTCGATCTTTGGCTCAATTAACTCATCAAACTCCTCCTCGTGTATAACATGACCACTGGCATCCATCTTCCTCTTCACGCCCCTCTGCTCATCCCACGAGCTCGACGGCGTCGCATCGCCGTCCTCCTCCCTGCGTGACCCTTCCCCCAACTCACGTGTATTATCCACAACCCTCTCCACCCTCCCCTCACTCGTCGTAATAACCCCCTCCTTCACCATCCCCAGCATCCTCTTCCTCTGTCCAATCGTCCTCTGAATCCTCGCAAAATGCGCCAACCGGCTCGCGTCGCTCACCCGCCGAATATCACTCCTCTGCAGCTCCTGCCGCGAAGTCCCCTCGTCGTCCGCCGCCTCCAACGGTGCCGCGTACTCGGGTATAGTAGGCGCGATTGGTGCGCGCGCGTCCATGCTCTCTCTCCTTCCTTCGTCCCCGTTGCGCGGCCTATGGTCAGGGGCGCGGGCGCGTAGGCATCGGGGGGTGGTGAGGGCGGCTGGATGGTCGAAGTCTGGAGCGCGGGAGCGTAGTTAGTTGATCTGGGTGGTGGTTGGTTGGTGCTCTCCGAGTTCGCGGTGGTATTGGTTGATCGGGGAGGCGGTCCAGTGTCCTACTCGCTCCTGATCTATCTGTACTCTTCTTCTTCTTGACTTCGATATCGCGGTCCCGGAACAAACAGCAGCGGCACAACACAACACAACGCAAACACACAAACGGTAACGGGCGATAGTACACGTAGTTGAGGAAGCTCGATCATTAAGAGATTCAGGCGGAGGAGCGAGCGGGTGGAGATAGATAGCGTAATATTTAGCTCCTGGCTGCTTTGCTAGGTGGATGCCAGTACGGTACTTTCGCTTTTCGTTTCCGTTCGGTCGAAGTACGGCGGGGCAGGGGTTAGGGAGGGTAGGGAAGGATAGACAAGGGAAGGGGTGTGCAGTGGGTTAGGTGAGGATTAGTTGAGCATTAGTTGGAGTTACTTCAAAGACTACTGTAAAGTCCACTATAAAGTAAGTATCTAGGGCATGTATGCACAGCTGCAAGGGTGCGATTATTCGGTTGTCTTGTGGGCTACCTGAGAACAATTTGCAGGGGTTAGCATTAGTGGAGTCTAACACTAGAGAAAACTGGCGTACTGGCGTACTGGCGTAGAGTGACCCTCGACGAAAGGGATGCGCGGGGGGCGTTATCTGGAACAAAGTGGATGCGAAAGACGGGCTTTTGCCGTCTGACAAAGTACTGACGAAGTATTGATAGGATTTGTGTCGGAGAGTTACTGTAGGTTAGTAGGGGATTGTTAGGGGACTAGGGGATTAGGGGATTTATTAGGGGATTAGGGGTAGGAGCGACCTTGAGGGATTCGGCAGAAAGTCGGTCGTACGTAGAAGGGAGGAATGAGAGGATTCGGTATGGGGACGTAAGGGGTAATAGTGCTCGACAGCATTAGACGTTATGTAAGAGTATGTGAAGTATATGACATTGACTCTACACTGTCAGTTCACCCATAGCCACGGTAAAGTACCCCTAGCACACTCCCAATAAACCGAACCCCAAGCCCGCTTGTCTGCTCGTCCGGGTCGCTGCAGATTCCGTGCAGCAAGCACCAAGAAGGGTGTGCTTTTCTCATCTCTTGGCCCCCCTATATTGTGGCGCCTTGTTGGTTAAGATTACGTGGGACGAAATGGCAGAGCCGGGCAGAGAAAGCGAGCGGCAGGAGCATCATGCGGTTGGTGCAGGCCCGTTGCGCATAAGACGCATGTGAGAATACTATCTGTGAGACAGGCTTTGGGGTTAGATGGGGGGAGGGAGAGGGGATTGAAGTGGAAGGGGGGACGATGGATGGGGAAGCGGGTGGGATATAGAATGGGGCAAGGAGAGTGGCATCCACCCGCAAGAAGGAACTAGGGAGGGAAGCTTCGATGTGCATCACCGATGGTACTATACCATACTATATACCATACTACTGTATACCATACCATAGCATATCATACTATACCAGGCGAAGATATACCACAACTAGCCCTATATCTGTCTAATCCTGTATATATATCGTGTATATATATCCTGTTTTTGTGGATTCCAAAAGACATCAAGGCTACCGGGCATGGTAGGTATTCAAACAAAACCAGACCCACGAGTCAGTTCGGTCTAAGAATGTCGCAATCACCCCAGAGCTATCCATTCCCTATCCTTTATCCCTTTCCATACCCGTGCCGTAATGATACTATACAACATTAATACATACGTATGCATTCACCCACTCATCCCTCATCCTTCCAGCACAACACGCATCTCGTTCGCTCATCGCTCCTGCCCTCAGCGCCGATCTCTCCAGCACACACACCCCCGGGGGCCATGTCTCACACACCACCCTCCAGTTCATTCCCCAATATATCGATATCCTGTTGTTGGAGAAATCCCCCATAACCCCCATTCCCACACAGCCGGTCCCATACGTACCATGCCATTCTCTGCTGTACGCAGAGAATGGCATGATCAAAAGGTCTTACCATGCAACACCACCAAAACCCTCCAATCCGCCGCGCCCCACCACCCAATCTCTCCAGACTCTCTCTCTCCGCCCAGAGCACCCGCTGTCCCGCCCAGACCCACACCTTGCTCCCCTTCCCCTCTTCCTGTCTCTCCAATCGCCCAGACAAAGTATCGAAGTGGGTAATCCACAATCCAGTGATCTCCACCACGTCCCGGCCCTCATCCGCGAATAGTGTCGGATATTCCCCGGTGCGGACTGGACCGCAGCGTACGCAATCATCGTCATCCTCATCACCGACCGGCCAACCCGACTACCGAAACGGGACATTGAGCGTCCCAGAACGGAAGATGGCTTGGAGAAAGGGTCCTGTTTTTGCGGGCTGGGTGCCCAGACTGCGCCCAGAGCGTGGGCTATCGAGTCGCTGAAACGGGCCGCCTGCATAAACAACATCTTGGCGAGTACTTTGTTGGGGATGAGGAGGAGAGAGGGTATTGGATGGACGTCTGGGATGGGGGAGGTTTGGTTTGGAGCAACATGGACGGCAGAGCACTGCATGAAGAGCAGGTGGTGGGTGCACGCATGGCACTCTCCGTTACACGCCTTTCAATAAAATATCTAGCCTCTGTCTCCTTCACCATGCAGACGCCATGAACGCCTCATAACCCTCATCCAGCAATTCACGTCTCCCCCAGTAACTCCAGTAACTCCTTCCTCCGGCCCATCACCAAGCCGCCCTCGCAGCACTGTCACATCGCCCCGCAACGAAACGCACGCATCCGCGCCACCAGTTGCCGATCAGTAATCGGCTGCCAGCGGTTGGACGAGCCCAGAGCGCGCGTCGGATACTCGGCGTTGGTGTGAGCAAAGGACAGTTATACTTAGTGGCGGCATTCAATACGTATGATCCGCGGATGAAAAGGAGGGAGGCATAGACGAGGCAGATAGACATGCGCCTCGACGCAAATTGACAGCATTCTATGCGCGCGCGCAGAGGTTTGCATGTGCAGAACAAAGAAGTTATGCAAATCCCGCTTCAAACACCGTGCATCCCATGCCATCTGTGCGCACAATACGTAAACTGCATGTGTATAAAGCGCAAGGAGCAGGGCGCGATATTACCCATCATCGCGCAGGCTCCTGGCTGCGCTACGATGGCATAACGATAAGGGCCGATCGGGGAGGCTGCCATGTCTTCCGGTGCGCTCTATAGTGCCCGCACTATAGATATGCAGCAATGCTTGGTTGTTTGTTGGAAGGAGGAGTTAATGCATGGGTGGGTAGAGACTGGGGGGCTGGGGGATGTTGGTTTGGAGGATGCCCGGTCGGCGGTGGACGGAGGGAGGTGAGTGAGATGGGGCGCTGTAAGGTACGAGAGGGATCGGAGGAATCTCCTTGATTATTTGGCCATCCAACGTTTGAATGCGGGGATGGGACGGGACATAGGGTCGTATTAGGTGAGATGGGGTATATCAAAACAGGTATCAAAGTTGCAACAACCAACTTTTTAAAAAGTACGGTTAGTTATCTATTGAAATATCAAAATATACCCCAATTCGATCAACCCTCTCCAAATCTCAGCACAGCCCATCTATTACACTCGCGCTCACACTCCTCCTCCGATCCGCTTTGGCCGACAGCAGCCACCAACCCTATGCGGGGAACGATGTGGTAAGAAGAGCCAAACCAAAACGAATCAAGGGCAAAAGCAGCCGAACCAACTGACCAACAAAAAAAACACTCCTCCCCCCTCCCCAACAACCCCCTAGTCCATCTTCACCCTTCACCACACCGCACAGACCTCACCACGCCCTTCGCGTCCCGTCCCCCTATCCGCCAAGACTCCTCCCACGCATCTCCCACGCTCCTCGAAAAACGTGGGACGGGCAGAGTGCGGAGAAGGATGTGACGATAGACACTCCCAGCCTCGGCGCAGTCCCAACGCAAACTTGATCAGGGAGCTGACTGTACTACCGGCCGTGATCCCCTCACCGCAGATTACTGTTTCTCGTCACACACACGCTATCGCATCTATTAATGCCCCCCTAACGGCCAGCTACTACGCAATAATACCACGCCGACAAGCGGGGCGGCCCAACACATCCCAGCTCTCCCAACGGCCGTCCATCGCGGTATCTTGTATTGCGAAATAGAACTTTGTAAGCGGACCCCTATCAGCCCGTCCGTCCCCGTTGCAGCCCGTCCACAAAACCCTAGGGGAAAGAACACCCTCACCACCCATGCACATTCCATCCACACACCCCCACCGTATCCCCCTCCACGTGGTTGGCCGCCTCCTCGGATCCTACGCCGCCTCGTTCGTGGTTCCCCGCACGCCGCGCCGCCCTAGGGGGACGGTCGAGACCACGCCGTGGCGTGTGTGTGTGTGCCATGGCGTTTGTTGGGTTTCTGACTCCGCCAGGCACGTGGAAGCGAGGTGGTATATTGACTTTGGGGGGTTTGGTGGTGCTGGTGGTGCGTTGCAGTTCAGCTCATGTCGGGTTCTGCAGGTGGACATGCGCTTTGGATCCTGGGTGCTGGGCTGGGCATGATGGTTGGCGGTGGGGGTGAGTGGGCAAAACGCTGGGTGGTGTGGTGTGGGATGGATGGGGAATCTTGCAGGGTGACGCGCCGGAGCACCGAGACGTCCGAGATCTTCCTCTTCCCGCCCGCTATGGGTTTGAAGGTTGGAATTTTCTTTGTGTAAAATGCGCACGGTCTGTCTGCCCCTGGGCAGCTGTATGGCCATCGCACTCGCATAACCCTCGTACTCGCGCTCCGCTCCGCATGATTATTCCTCCGCTACCCAGTCATCCCGGGCCCAACATTCCTTATCTCCCTACCCCCGCCCTCCTACCCCCGTCTCAATGTCGTGATCTCATCTCATCTCTTCCTCCCCACCTCCGTTTCCGATTAGTGGAAACGGACAACAGCAAGGAAAACAGTTCGCTCTTGGCAGACCACCCCGAACGCCCATCAAACACACACGACGACTCTACGGGGATACTACACAGATCGCCCAGATAGCCGTACACGTATCCGTATCGCCAGGGAGGTGTAGCGCGGGGGCCTGGTCGAAATTGGTTGGGCCCTGGTCCGGCATGCGGACGGGCACTCCCGCGAGCGGGAACGGGGCGATGAGCCTCCGTGGTGACACAAGAAGGGGTTTGGGGGGGTGGCCGTGGGGTGGTTATGTTTGGTCGCTGGCAACGGCGTGTGAGTGGAATAGTCGCCGCGCGCTTATGAGAGTTAATATCTGTTTCAACGTGCGGTATAATTAGCTGCTGGTGAGAATTTGGAAGACGGAGCCTATGGTAAGAAGTCTGGGCTTGAGGTTTATTGTAGATAGACGCTCAAGCCATTCTTTTCTATTTATCGGCTATACTCTCTATCTTTCTAATAATAAAGGCTTGTAAAATTAGATGGTGCTATATTATCACATAAGTACTGATATTTGTGTAGAAGTTATAATCTCAGTTGCGCGGTATGTCACATCAATTATCTTCCGTATTAGGTATAGCTGGATGCAAGTAAGCCCAGCCTCAAAAAAATACGCAGGCATCAATTAAACATCTCCATAATATTCACTCCACGAGGAATTTCTTTGCCCCTTCTGTATGTTTCCGGCGTTGGGGTTCTTCTGCCTCTTAAATCGTTAATAATGGCGTCCGCAACGAGGGCTGCCAGCAAAAATCGCGTTGACGCCTTAAATCGCCAGCGGAGCGGTAGCGATAATCATGCGGATGGCTTTCATCTCAGAAGCCCTGGGCCCTACGCTAAAACCGTTAACTCGATGTGCTCTAGAAACCCAATATTAAGATATGGAGAGGCCAAGTGGATTGGATCCAACCCAGAATACGGGGCCTTGACGGTACTGGAATTCCACGAGAATAGACCTGTGTCTCGTGTTGATATAAATGGCTCGGAAGCGCTCAAGGATTACCTTAGTAGCGTCCCACGGAGGCATCTTCAGCGTCGATTGTTCATGCTTGAGGGGGTAGCCAGAAACTTTGTGCAAGTATTTGGCTCTCATTTCGGCATGGACCCAGATTTTTTCGCCAGACAGAAAAGGACGCGGATGTGGGAAGTATCTCACACTGGGGGGAAAACACCGAGCCTACCTTCGTTGAAGAACCCCAAAAGGTCATTTATGCTTAAATATCTCGAGCTGCGCTATTTTCCTCTGGTCCCCGACGAATCATCTCATCGAGAGCCAAAGCCTCTGGTACCCCAAGTCGATTATAACTACCTGGAGGACGTGGTCGGAAAGCGAAACATCAATGTTTCTAGAAAGAAAAGACCGGTCGACTCTTTGAAGGATATGAGCGGGGAATTTGACAACGTGGGTAAAGTCTCACGATGTGCATCATATTGGGGGAAGGCTTATGCAGATGGTGGTTGGGATGGTAAGCGCCTCATCTTTGATATACAATGATCAACTAATGACCCAACCTGTAGCCATCCTCCTCCTTGACCCTCCAATTAATGAAATTGTCAAAGTCAATCGTGATGGTCACAAAATTGACGGAAAACCACTACAACATGCCCCATTTCAAGGTGGCTATTTGGACTTTATAGAATACCCAGAGGAAGGAACGCCCGCTGCAGCCAAATTTCTAAAAAGAAAGGGTCCACCACGTACGTCTGCCTTAGAGGACATGTGCTTCTACTGGATGAACCATGGAGACCTGGTGCCCATCGGCTCCGACCCATCCATCAGCACGATATTCCTCAAGAAAATCATTGCCAGCCACTGGATGCACTACGCAGAATATACGACCAGCAGCGCACACAGCTCTATTTACCACATGTCCCGCAGTGAAGCTTTTGAAAAGTACACAATTGCCACAACGGAAAAATGGTGGACTGATCTCCATGACGCCCATCGCGTGTGCATGCTAGCCTGCGAAGACGTGGCAGCTATCCTGGAATCGCTTCGCATTCCCCTGGACCAACTGGTACGGGAATTCGACCCCGAAAACTACCTGGATAGCTCCGAAGATTTTGTTGCAATATATAAGAAGCTTCTCTGGAGGAAAGACCAGCTCGAGCTACTGATTACCTCCGCTACTGGCTTAAACGCCATCGCGGGAAACAAGGAGGCTGCTGTGAAAAACGAAATTGATGCAAATCGTTCACATGAGGAACAAATAAAGTCTTTGGGGGAGGCTAAGAAGGCTTCTATACTGACCTTTTTAGCTTTGATATTTGTCCCTCTTGCGTACACGGCGAGTTTGTTTAGTATGGCGGACGACTGGCAGCCTGGACGGAGCAAGTTTCCTATCTATTGGGCTATCAGCCTTCCATTGGCTGCAGTGGTGGCTGTTATATTCTACTTCATGTCGATAGGATCCAACAAAGCTCCAAAAGAGAATCCGGAGGATAGGAAACCCTACAATAGAAGGGGCATAATTGACATTGAAAAGGGTCAACCGAACCTGGGTAGTTAGGTATGGTGTGATTTTTGATAAGTGCAGGAAATAAAATAAAATATAAATTATCGCTTATTCTCCACACTGCCGACTAAATTGTAGTTTACACCCTCCATTGAATTATAGTTTACTATTTAATAGTAATATACTGGCTATGCGCCCTGATCCTCTTCCCGTACTTATATAACACCCACGGCACAGGCACCAATGCTACTGACACGAAGCCCAGCAAACTACTCGCCCAGCCAATTCCCAAATTGCTGAACATCTGCACAGTGAACAGTGGAAACGCACCCCCAAATGCATATCGAAGGAGGCTATTGGCACTGAGGGCGCTAGCTCCATGCAGTGACCCGTACGAGTCCATGATATATAGCGCACCGCTGCTGTAAACCATGATATTCCCAATTGCAAATGGGATAGCTGCTACAACGGGACTCGACCAGTGTACGCCTACATCGGCAGTCCAGCCAAACCAGAATAAACTCGCCGGATTCAGGGCACAGCCCACCATGGCACCATAGAGACGGTACTCGGGCGGTACTGAACCCACGCCATACTTGGCCTCTAGCTTGGGGTATGTTCGCCGATCGATATAGACAACCGCAAGAAATCCAACAACGCATCCTACCGCGATAGAAATAAACGTGAGCCCCTGTTGACTGGGAGTGAAGCCGTACTGTCCGCCGAATATATATGGAAAGGCGGCAAAGAAGCTGTAGAATACGGCGAAGTTGAATGCCATGTAAATGGTCATGAAGAGGACGATGGACTCGACGAATAGCATCTTAAACGGTTTGAGGACAATGCGCTGGATAACTGTGCTTAATGGGGGAGCGATATGGTGCGGCTGGAGTGCACTGGGCTGATTTTCCTTCCTTGCTCGCTTTTGGAGGATCGTCTTCTTGTATGTTTCAGATTGAGGAAGAGAGTAGAGGTAGTTGAAGGCGACCATGAATAGAATCACCCATTCTAGCCAACGGAAGTCCTTCTTTTCACTGACGAAACCGCCAATGACAGGTCCTATAAAAGTAAGTATGGAGATCCATAGACCGGATACGTAGGTCTCACCAAGGGCTGGGCCGATAAATGGGGATACAAAGTAGAATGGATAGACGAATCCTGCCAGAGCAGGCTGCCAGATATCTGCATTCGTACCTCCACCTACTGACACCACTGCGCTCCCAAAGAAGCCACTAAAGAAGCGGCAAGCGGCCAAAGCAGCAAAGTTCTGTGCGAGTCCTGAGGCCAGAATAAATAATCCGAAGATGGGTACCGTTGTTAGGTATACAATCCTACGACCATAATACTCGCTGATTGGTGCCGCGATGATGGCACCGAGGCCAAGTCCCCAAAGGAATAGAGAAAGGCCAAGGAGAGATGCTGTGTGAGATACCCCAAAATGCTCAGAGACGTTGCTGGCCCCGGATGTGTAAACTGAGGAAGCGAAGGACCTGTAGGGATCAGAAACCACGTTTTGACTCCAAGAAGCGTTCTTACACGTTGATACAGAGAAGTGCTGGAATGCTGGTCATGTAGATGCGTTTCCACATCGGCCAGTTGTAGGGACAATCCGGGTCGTTCGGTCCTCTCCATTCTTCCGTTGACAACTCTTGCTGCGTATTGCTGGGAGCATTATCCTCGAAAATTTTATCTGCCATGCTACACTATTTCCAGCAGTGGCTGGATTTGACAGTCCAAAGTCTCTGGGATATAGAGAAATTGAGACTCCCCAAGCAACACGAAAGAGATGTTAGTCATTGAATATAGTCCAAGGTAAGCGTAAGCCGTGCGCTATTGGTGATGATCCCGCCAAGATCCGGCAAATAATTGCGGGCTATGCCAACCATTTTGAGGATAGGATAGCCCATCAGAAAGCCACTAGAACCCATCAAGAAACCCCATGCGAGAATTATCTAAAGCCGAACAAGGCATTAATATTTATTTCTCGTCGAGTTAATAACCTCATGAATCAGTCGACTCCCAGTTACTGATGGACCAATCTAGGTACAGCCAGGCTGACCACATTATGCGGATCATACTTCCTCTTGAGACCCATCAGGGTCTCGAAGTTGGAGCCAGATCCATAGAGTTTTGATAACAGTACGTCGCCCGGCCGAGTCACAGAGATGTACGTCCCTGAGAGAAGGTTCCTGGGGCTCATCTGGAGTAGTTCGTTTTAAGGCCCGTGGCCCACTCAATAGATTCATCCACCTCTTCTCTTTTGCCACCAATGAAATTAACTCTAGCATGAAGTAAGGCTCTCTGGATGCAAACACAGAATCGGCGGTTTAGCGCTGCCGAAGGGCCACGGAGCTCTTGCACGGAGAGTAAAGTCCCAAAGCTAGAGGGCATCTTCTCAAGTGCTCTGCCTATAACCTCCGAGGCATTCTCATTCAGCTTGCGAATACTCACTGTTTGGCACGTACCATATGCGCGCTGAGGAACCTGCGTTTCAATAAAATCAATGTGGTCTGCAATCGTCTTTGGCTCAACGGTATTCATCACGACAGGGCCAAGAGTTGCGATCTTTGCGATATTGGCACGTCCTGCGTCGTTATCTTCCGATGACCATACCAATGACAATTCAAATGCTCTTCCATTAGGCGTGTTCATTATCAACTGGGATATGCCCAGCTCTAGGGGAATGCTGCCGTCTTCCAGGAGTTCTTGATATCCAGCATTAAAGGTCTTATACGTCGATATAATATCCTGCGATTCAAATATGATCGCGCCGGCAAGGACCTTGATTGGACCTTAGTCTCCCTTTCTCTGGGCAACTTTAAAACAGCGACTTTCCTGACCCAACGGATAAACCTTCACCGTCAGCTCCACAATCACGCCTAATGCCCCTCCCGCTCCACGAATGCCCTTCAGAAGTTACTTATTAGCAACGACAACCTCTCCTTTTGCGTTAACGACTTTCGCCGCTAGAATATTGTCCACGCCGAGACTGTACTTAGATGTGCCTGGCCCGTACCCTCCATGTGCTCCACCCAACAAGACCTAGGAAACGAGCGCATCTGTAGGTGACACAAGTCCGTATTTTGACAGCTCCCTAAGAAGGTTGGACACTTTGACACCCCCACCCACCGTTATGGACGATTTGGTCTGGTCAATTTCGATGTAGCAAATGTCCCACAGGTCGATCATCAAAGCACCTTGGACGCAAGACAATCCGTATATACTGTTTCCACCCGAGCGGATGGTAAATTGGAAAGAACTACCAACACAGAAGTATATCAGAGCCGCTACGTCATTTGCCGTTTGGGGTCCGACGATGGCCATTGGGACCGCAGACGTAGATTGGTTACAGATTGCCTTCAATGAGGAGAACTCGGGATCTATGGGTGATACATATTTATCGCTGAGGAAGAGCCTGAAGGCAGCTCGGCTGTCATCCAACTGTGAGGTCATCTTCAACTGGACGTTAGCTTGCATAGACAAATAACCCTGTAGATTATAAACAAACGGATGTACGTTAATCTAGACAGCGTCATAAGATGGGACTGCGTAGCCTTCTTAAACTTTATAGATGTGCTAACTTCGTTTCGTGCTACGAATGCGCTGAAGCGTCCCCATCAACCTTCGAGCTTCAAACATTACATCATACACTACTGCCCATACCATGCAAGCGAGTGCATGTAGAACACAAATCTGTTCACCCACTGAGAACCCATCAGTATGCGCCCAGGGCAAGCAGCAGTGCTCGAGTAAGATGCGCATAGTTGCAGCGTTTCATAAATTTCTCCGCGATCATGACCACAATCTTGTAGAAGCTGACATGCTGATACGGCGAGAAAATCCTGATGCAGAGATGTTTTAAACAACTCTGCATCGAGATGGTCACTGACCGTTTCTACGTTTTGTCGGCCCGATCCGTATATGCGAAGTCGGATGCCAGGTGCAGCAGGATCTAATGGTTAGTTGGTGTAGGTTTCAGCCACAACCGCTGCACCAAAAAGTTCCAAAAATGGCAGGTCTGGCGGAATTCATTAATGTAATCGCACTAGGGTGCAGGGGTACTCCAACGCTGACCACCTTTCCCCTCTGAATTATGACCAACTCGTATAGAAAGATAGCTCGCAACCTAGACGTTCTGCAGACTGGCCACTTATTAGTTTAGTGGATGCTTCGCGGTCTGCACAGGTGGCATGGACAGCGACATCCTCCAATTGGACATCAGTCCCTGGCTGGGATTCAACTCCATACTCCATGGATCGCAAGTTCTCCGACCTTGGGGCGGCCTGGAAGGTGCATACAAATGCGGGGGATTGGAGATAAACAGTATCGAACTTGCTGATCTGAAGATTTGGATATGCAGCCAACTGTTCCCAAGCTGCGCTTTCGGCGCCATACTGTGCCTAGTATAATAAATAGGCAGACAGCTCTCCTCGGCTTGGATCGAGGACTTATAGACCGAAACTCCGATTTGTCGGAGAAAATATAGTCAAATTAGGAACCACGTCCTTCATTGCGTTTCCAACAGTTGCAAGCTGACGCAGGGAGCTTTAGTCACGATGGATTCCAACGCTCAACAACCAGTCCCGATCGCCATCATAGGCATGGGCTGTCGGTATCCTGCGGGATCCAACAGCCCAGAAGAGCTATGGAATGTCGTCGCCGAGGGTCAAAGCGGATGGACGGAAGTTCCATTCGACAGATTCAACCACCAAGCGTTCTATCATCCTGACTCAGAAACTCCGGGTGTCATCAACCAGAAAGGTGGTCATTTTATTGACCAAGATATTGCTGCATTTGATGCTGGCTTCTTTGGGATTGCACAGCTAGAGGCAGAAACGTTGGACCCACAGCAGCGCGTTGTGCTAGAGACTTCATGGGAGGCGGTCGAGAATGCCGGCATCCCTATGCATAATTTCAGGGGATCCGACACCGGCATCTTTGGTAATGTGAAAGCCTCATATTTGGAAGGAGTCATAACTGACACACGGTAAGTGGCCATGTTTGGCCACGACTTCGAACAGATAATACAAAAAGATCCAGTCTCATTCTCTAAGTATCACAATCTCGGCGTGGCGCGGCCGCTGCTTGCAAACCGAGTGTCCTACGTGTTTGATTTGCAAGGCCCGTCAGTCATGCTCGATACCGCATGCTCTGGCAGCTTGGTTGCCGTCAGCTCGGCTTGTCAGAGTCTGCGCTCCGGCGAGACATATATGGCTTTGGCTGGAGGTGTCGGCTTGATATTTTCCCCTGACCAGATGGCCTTAATGTCGATGACTGGGTGAGTTCTCCGCGCAGTTGGAAACTCTCCGGCGAAGGAGTATACAGCTAAACACTTCATAAACAGGCTCTTCAACGACGAGGGCAGGTCTTACACATTCGACGATCGTGGAAACGGCTACGGCCGTGGAGAAGGCGTGGGAATGGTTGCCCTCAAGCGTCTTGACAATGCCCTGCGCGACGGCGACAGCATCCGAGCGGTCATCCGAAGCTCTGGCATGAACTCTGATGGCCGAACAAACGGAATCATGCTTCCCAGCCAAACTGCCCAAGAGCGTCTTGCACGGAGCTTATTCCGAAACCTGCCTTTCACTCCTGCCGATGTGCAATATGCGGAGGCCCATGGCACGGGCACCAAAGCTGGCGATGATGTCGAAATGACGACCATCCGGAACGTCTTTGGCCAGGGTCGTGACAGCCAAAATCCTATATTCATCGGGGCTACTAAGCCTAATATTGGGCATTCTGAGGCTGCCAGTGGCACTGCGGGACTCATCAAGACTGTCATGGCGATGGAAAAGGGGTTGATTCCGCCCAACATACTGCTCGAAAATTTCAAGCCTGGATTGGAACCTGATCAGTTCGTGAAAGTGAGATGAACCATTTCACTACGAAATTAAGTATTCTTTCTGTTTCTAACCGAGAGCAACTGCACATAGGTTGCTAAATCACTCACACCATGGCCGTCAACGACGTCTACCCGAAAAGCCGTAGTCAACAGCTTTGGGTTTGGAGGCACAAACGCAATGGTAGTTTTAGAATCCGGAGATATTCACAGTGGTAAGTATGACCATGTTGTCCCAGTAAGCCATTTCTTACATTATGGCGCCACAGGCGTAAATGGGCATGTCAACGGACACCTTAACGGACACCTCAACGGACACCTCAACGGGGATATGAGCGGACTGCACGACGACGGCGTTGAGAAAGACAAAAAAGCCCTGCGTCTGTTTACTATATCTGCTAGGTCCGAGTACTCTCTTCAGCATGCCGCTGATGACCTTAGGGCCTATTTGGAGCGTCAAGGGCCTGCCCAAGTCCACTTAGATGATCTCTCCTATACCTTGACGGCTCGAAGATCTAAATTTCAATGGCGTTCTAGCATAGTCGCTCACGATGTTAATTCTCTGGTACACAGCCTTTCAGCAAAGGATTTGGCGCGAAACAAAGTTCCAAATAAAGTTGAAACTGTCTTTATATTCACCGGACAAGGCGCGCAGTCGGCGAGGATGGGGTACCATCTTCTCTCATCTGAGGGCAATGAATTTTCGCGTTCAATATCCCGCTCAGAACAATTGTTAAAGGATTTGGGCGCACAATGGAGCCTAGTTGCGGAACTGTCTCGAGATGAAAGCTCAAGTCGCCTAGGCGAAAGCAAATATGGTCAACCTGCGAGCACAGCCGTTCAACTCGCGCTTGTCGACCTCCTGAAGAGCTGGAACGTTCGGCCAGCTGCAGTAATCGGTCACTCCAGTGGCGAGATAGCAGCGGCATACGCCGCTGGTGCTATTTCGCAGAGCGCTGCCATGGGTGTCTCATACCACCGAAGCTTCCTTTCAGAGATAGCTAAGCAACGGACTACACAGCCCGGAACTATGATGGCTGTTGGACTTGGCGAAAACGATGCTAAGAGGTATATTGAGAACCTTGATACTTCTAGTGCTATAGTAGCCTGTATCAATAGCCCGTCGAGTACAACAATCTCGGGGGATGCAACCGCTATTTCAGATTTGAAGAGCGTTCTCGATGCGGACGGTATATTCGCTCGACAGCTCAATGTCGACACGGCGTATCACTCTCACTATATGAAGTTGGTGAGCCCTGATTATCTGGATCGGCTTGAAGGGCTCGAGTCAGGCTCTGTAGATCCATCTATTCGTTACTTCTCCGCCGTCACAGGGAAAGAGAAGTTAGACGGGTTTGGCGCATTATACTGGGTTGAAAACTTGGTATCTCCGGTTCTGTTCTCAGCTGCTATGTTAAGCTTGTGTCAGGAATTCAGTCACGCGTCACTCAATCTGATCGAAATCGGTCCACACAAAGCTCTGTCTGGGCCAATTAGGCAGACTCTGGCGAGCTTTCAAGTTGACGGCTTGTCATATACTTACATTCCTACGTTGATTCGTGGCGAGAACAGTGTTGAATCTCTTATAAACACAGGGTCAATTCTCTTCGGTAGTGGGAGCGATCTTGACATCGGAGCGGTGGCTTCACTCGGCATTTTAAGCTCATCACCGCCAGTCATCTTGCGAGACTTGCCAGCATATCACTGGAATCATACAACAACCTTTTGGACCGAGTCACGATTAAGTCGCGAGCATAGGCAGAGAAAGCATTCTCCTCACGATCTTTTAGGATCTCGAGTCATCGCGTCCCCAGACAATCAACCTAGCTGGCGGATATTATTAAATACTGAGAGGCTACCATGGCTGAAGGACCATGTCGTCGACAATTTCATTGTATTTCCCGCCGCTGGATACATGACAATGGCGATCCAAGCCATGCAACAACTGGATCAAGACCGCCACTCAGACCTAAAGCCCACTGGTTACCGGATGAAGAACGTTTCTTTCAAGAAAACTTTGACACTGCCGAAGGATTACAACTCGGTGGAGACAATCATAACTTTCCAATTTTCTGATTCAAATAAGTTTTCGACCTTTACTGTGTCTTCCATTTCAGATCAAGGCAAATGGCAGGAACACTGTGACGGATCAATATCAGCTGTTTTCGGGCCGGACCTTGACGAGATCGAACAGGGGCGTGAGGCAGAATTTGGCCGCAAGTCTCAAGCTGCTCGCCTCGAAAGTGCACGCGAAGCTTGCACCAAGGTCATCTCACACGAAGACCTATACTCACAAATGGCAGCAACGGGGAATCAATACGGTCGCTCATTCGCAATCAACAACGAGGCCCGGATATCAAATTTCCAGTCTCTGAACAGTCTCGTCATTCCAGACATTGCTGCAAGCATGCCTGGCAAGTTCATAGAGCCACACGTTATTCATCCCACGACATTAGATGCAATCATACAGGCATGTGTTCCTGTGTTCCAACAGCACTCTATCCGGGGTGCAGTTATGCCTATACTCATTGGCGACATGTTTATATCAACAGATATCGTGAATGAGCCAGGAAAACAATTCGAGACTATGTGTGATTTGACCGATACGTTTGCCCACTCGACGAACATGGACACTACAGTCTTTCAGATGGATAAGAGCGGTGAGCCGAGATGTGTTCTGACAATGGACAATGTAGAGATCCGCGTAGTGGGGGAGTCCCAAACTTCCCTACAAAAGCCCGGGAATGACAACATCTTCAAACTGGAATGGGGCCTCGATAGCTCGTCAGTTACAGCTGAGATATTGGAATCAGTTGTGATTCCCTTGCAGTCCGACGAAGTTGGCGTCTCCCAAGCAGAGAAAGTCGATCTTGGCTCAGTTGCCTGCGCAAGATACATTGACTGGGCTGTCAAGCAGATGCATGAACGTGGGCTGACGGTGAAGGATGACCACCGAGCCAACTGGTGGAGACTACTAAAGGAATTCTTCAACTCGGAGACGGGGCAGGCACTCATCCAACGGAGTCCAAATACCAAAGACGAGCTAGACCAGCTCACCTCCAAGCTGGGTGTTGAAGGTGAGGCTATATCCAGGATTGGGCCTGAGCTAGTCCCCCTCCTGACTGGCCAAACCGATCCACTCACCCATTTCCTCAAGGACGACCTGTTATTCCGTGTGTACCACTCCGATGAAGGTGCGCGACCCAATCGATACATGGCCGACTATGCGAAGATCCTCACCTTCCAGAGAAGAGACCTGAGAATTTTAGAGATCGGCGCCGGAACTGGAGGCACGACCTTCCAAGTACTCCAAGCATGCAGCCCTGGTGGCGAGGACTTCTGCTCGGAATATATGTACACTGACATTTCTTCTGGATTTTTTGAGGCTGTGCGCTCGAGTAGGCTAAAGGACTGGGCCCATCTACTGACGTTCCAAACTCTGGACCTCGAAAAGGGCGCGGCGGAACAGGGGTTCAAAGAGAACTCCTACGATTTAATTATCGCCGCAAATGTTGTTCATGCTACGCGGTCTCTGGAAAAGTCATTGGGCACCATCCATAATCTACTAAGACCCGGAGGTATTCTTGGCCTTGTGGAGCTCACCAGGACGACTCCTTACATCAACATGACTTTTGGCTCGATTCCAGGTTGGTGGGCTGGTGTTGATGAAGGCAGGACGGACAGCCCATTGCAGTCTGCGGAGCAGTGGAATGTACACCTTCAGAAAACCGGATTCTCTGGTGTTGATCTGGCAGCCTACGACCTTCCTGAACCTGAACGGCACTGTGCTATGTTGCTATCGACTGCCCTTGCGGTTAATCCGGCAACTAATGGACATGATACCCCAAGGGTCGAAATACTGGACTTTATGTCTATGGGGCTTCCAGTACATCATTTTCTAAAGCAGGTCGCCGATGAATTTTCTCAGGAAGGCTTCGAAACTTCACTGGCTGAGTGGACCGCTTCTACAGTCAGTGATTCTTGCTCATATATTATAATGGATTCAGTCGAACGACCGCTTCTCACACAAGCTTCTAATGAGCAATTTGTCCGGGTTACAACCTTGTTGTCCAAGGCATCCAAGGTTTACTGGATCAGCTTCGCGGACGGTAGCAACGGAATTATACCAGATAATTCATTGATGACCGGGTTCTGTCGAACCGCGCGCAACGAGAATCCGAACCTCCACTGCTTTACTATTGATGTACAAGACTCTCTAGATCAGCATTCCGGCCAGGTCCGGCACGCAATCACAGAGTTTATCAAGACTACCGAGGCAAAGATTGCGAGTCACCAGCCGCGCGAGTTTGAGCTCATGTATAGAAATGGAAGGATGCAAATTCAACGGCTTGTTCCCAACGAAGAGCTGCTGAAGGCGGTGTCGACTAATTCAGAGGACACTGGGATTCATGATACTACGTTCCACCAACCTAAGCGGCCCTTGAAAATCAAGGTTGGCAAGGTCGGACTCCTGAACAGTCTTGTCTTCGTAGACGATGACCTCAACGACCTCGGCCCTGACGAGGTTGAAATCCAGTCCTATGCCTGGGGCCTCAACTTTTCAGACGTATTCATTGCTCTCGGACAACTACCACCCGCACAGCCCATGGTCGGGGAGAGTGCTGGTATCGTCACAGCCGTGGGATCTAATTTCGCATCACAGTACAAACCCGGGGATCGCGTAACAGCCATGTTCGGCACTCCTTACGCAAGTCGAACCCGAACGAGCGGCCATTTAATCCATCATATTCCTGATAAACTATCGTTCACGGGCGCGGCTTCCTTTCCTCTGACTTTTGCAACGGCATATTACTCCCTATTCGACTGCGCGAATCTCCAGGAGCGACAAACAATCCTGATACATTCCGCTTCAGGTGCGCTGGGCCAAGCCGCCATAAAGATTGCCCAGCGCGTCGGTGCAACTATCTTTGCCACCGTAGGCAGTGCGTCCAAACGTCAGCTTCTTATGGAGCAGTACGGGATTCCGACGAGCCACATCTTTAGCAGCCGCACAACCGACTTTGCAGCAGGGATTAAGAGACTTACAGACGGAATCGGGATGGACGTGGTATTGAACTCGTTATCAGGGACCATGCTTCACGCTTCGTGGGAGTGCGTAGCTGCGTTTGGAACCTTTGTGGAGGTTGGAAAGACGGACATCTCCCGACGCAGTCAGCTGAGCATGAAGCCTTTCGAGAAGAACCTGAGATTCGTGAGCGTGGATCTAGTAGGGCTTTCGAGACAGCGGCCGGCGTACTGCCAGAAGTTGCTACAGAGAGTTTTCGCAGATTTTGAAGCTGGACTCGTTACTCCGTTGCCGGTGACAACGATGCCCATTGGTGATATTGAGAAGGCCTTTAGGCTGATGCAGAGCCGGGCACATAACGGAAAGATTGTGCTCGAAGCTGATGATAAGACTACTGTCCGTGCTAGGGTGCAGCCTCTGCAACTGCGTGCTGATGGAACTTATATCATTGTTGGCGGACTTGGGGGCCTGGGAAAGCATCTCTGCCGGCATCTCCAGGTAAAGGGCGCACGACACATTGCGTTATTTTCTCGAAAGACGTTCCATGGATCAGTAAAAGGTGAAATGGAGAAGGAGTTAACTGATATTCCTGAAGCTGTTGTCAGAATCGTGACGTGTGATATCGGTGATGCGAACACAGTCTCACAGGTGTCTAATGAGCTTTACAGCACTATGCCGCCGGTAAGGGGTGTTTTTCACTGTGGTATGGTTCTTTCGGTAAGTAAAGTCTGATTTCGGAAGATGATAGAATAGGAATTCAGCAACTAATTGAAACATAGGATCGAACCATATCCCAAATCACACAAAAAGACTTCGAGATTGCTCTCCAACCCAAGTACCATGGAACAATGAATATATACAATGCTCTCTACAACACAGATCTTGACTTCTTTATCAACTTCTCTTCTCTGTGCGGCATCGTTGGCACACTTGGACAATCCAACTATGCAGCCGGTGGCGCATATCAAGACATGTTCGCCCACGCTCAACTATCAGTGGGCCACAGCAAGTTTGTGACACTCGACTTTCCGTTGATTAAAAGCACCTATGCAGTCACCCAGGAGCACACACATTCCTTAGAGAGGCAGGGTATTCAGCTTCTCCCTATCGAAGCCGCCCTGCCCGTGATCGACTATGCAATGAGCGGCAATGCGTTTAAGGACGGCAATCATCAGATTGCCTTTGGTCTCGATCCCCAATCATTCATTAACCAAGCTAAAGAGGGAGTAAAAGTACCGCCACTCTTGTCTCACATTACTTCAAATCGAGGGCTAGGTCTGGCACGGCATTCGCGTCAAGAAAAGGAGCAGACGGTCGAGGAGAAGATTGCCCTCGCATCAACGACAGAAGATGCTGAGCAACTGATACTCATCGCCATCCGCGCAAAGATCTCTTCGCTTACTGCCATCGACTCCCAGGAAATCGACCTAGATCCGCCTATCGCTAACATGGGGCTTGACTCTCTTGTCGCTACCGAGATTAAGAACTGGATCACCAACGCGCTACAAGCCCCTGTCCAGACCTCGGATATCATGGATGCGCCCAGTCTACGGTCTCTCGCGTCTTTTGTCACAAAGAGTTCTGGTTTAGTCAAGGCTACGTCGGGATCCAAAGAGGACCTCGATGGCAATGGGATAAATAGGGAGACGAATGGTGATTCCCAATCAAGCAGCAGTTACGGAGAGATTATTCTCCCTAAATACCCCTTGCAATCTCTCGAGACGACCTTGGAAGTCTTCCTTGATTCAGTCTACCATATAGGAAATGCAGAGGAACTACAACACACTCACAAGGCCATCGACGCTTTTCAGAAGCCCGACGGAGTTGGGCAACAACTTCAAGCGCGGCTAGCAAAGCTCTCAGGCGAGCAAGGCCAAAATGACGAAGTTGTCGACATGTACGTCAGGAACAAGTGGCTTCGAGGACGGGACTGGCGGCCTAGGCTCCGAAACTTTTTTGCTACGCTCCCTGGTCAGGATACAGCTCGTCGCCCTCAGGCGGATCAAGCAGCACGACTCTCGCTAACTGCTTATGGATACAAACTGGCTCTAGATAAAGGCACAGTCAAGCAGGATTACTATAATGAACAACCACTAGACAGTAAGCAACACTGGCATTGTCTTTCTTCTCCGTCTATATTTGTATCGACTACGAAATTTCACAGCTATCTCAGAGCGAAATTGCTGACTTGACATACTGTAGTGGCGACCGTCCACTGGTTATTTAGTTCCAATCGTACTCCCAATCTTGGCTGTGATCGCTACGAACGCTTCCCAGAAAGCGATTACCTAGTCACTATGAGACATGGTCACGCATACAAAGTCCCTCTCAGGGATCACAAAGGGCATACCAGAACATACGAAGGGCTCAAGGCTATTTTCCGAGTGATATTACAGCAGACTCCAGACGGAACGAACTGGGCGAGTATCTTAACCACTGCAGACAGGGATGAGTGGGCAAAGGTAAGCAAATTGTGCCTACCTCAAAGAGCAATACGGTATGCTGACAGCGTTCGAGGCCCGTGAAGACATGATGACAGTCAGTCAAAGCAATCACGACTTCATCACAGCGATAGAGCAGTCCGTCTTCATTGTCTATCTCGAAAACGCAGCCCCCGAAACAGCAGACGAGCGCGCAGATGCCTTCCTTCTAGACGAAAATTCGAACCGCTGGCTAGATAAGACACTCTCTTTTGTCGTCTGCGCTAACGGTGTATCTGCTATATGGGGAGAACACACCATGGTGGATGGGACGACTTTTGGCGGTCTGATCGATGCTCTCGCCACGCCGGCCATCGAACCGGTCCAACTATCCAGCGGGCCATTCTCTGCTCACGTTGTAGCTGACAGCGACTTCACCTATCTCCCCTTCACTATTCCCCTCACTTACTCCAACTATATCACCACTCTCCAAGCCCAACACCGATCCGCCCACGGCGGCTACACCCTCGCCAACCTCACACACACATCGTACGCAGGCGCCTATCTGAGACAGCACAAACTCCCGCCTAAAAGTGTCATCCAGCTCGTTATTCAGATCGCTGTCCGCCGTCTCTTTGGGTACAACCCATTGGGCGCCGTGGACGTGATCTCCCAGCGCCTCTTCCGCGGTGGGCGAACAGACATGATCTATATCATGACGCCGCCTATCCAGGCATTCTGTGCCGCCGCTGAGGATCCGTCTGTTAGTGGTATTCAAAAGAGGAAGTTGCTCTTAGAGGCAGTCAAATCGCATACGAGGCTCGTCACTCTGTCGACGCGAGGAAGAGGGTTCAGGTGGCATCTTCAGGCGTTGAGGGAGTTGCTGGAGCCCGGTGAGGATATACCTGTCTTCTATAAGGATGAGATTTACACGAGGACGAGTCAGAGGCCTGTCTGTACAAGCTTTACGGAGTTTGGGCTGCCGGAGATGGGGAGGTGCCAGCCTCATAAGGGCGACGTTTGGGTTGGTGTGCAAGTCTTCGAGGAAAGGTGAGTAAAGTATCCGTCTTTCTCTCATTATACATGATTTGCTAACTATGGCATTAATAGGGTTCAATTTACTGTTATTAATGGAGAGGGCAAGTCGGATGAGTTTGTAAGGCACCTTAAGGGGGCTACTGAGGTAATGAGAGAGATTATTGCAGCCAGTGCTATATAATTAGATAAATAGGGATTACATAGAGATTGGTTAGCATGTACGTGTCACACTTCGCTTACTGCACATATAATCTCTTGCAGTTTCTGCAAATCAAACCTCAGCATTTCTATTAATTTGACTATTTGTGCTTTATTTTAGCTCTTTTCGCGATGGAGGACGTATCTATATACCGCCCTAACAATCTTCTCTATACTGAAGAGAAGCTATCAAAGTATCGCTATGGTGGCTATCACCCAGTTACCCTCCGAGACACTTTCCACGATGGGCGCTACAAAGTCCTCCACAAGCTAGGCTGCGGTGGATTTTCAACCGTCTGGCTAGCACGGGACCAAAAGTACTATATTTCTTTTAACCACCATATGGAATGCGTTTGGAGCTTACTAACAAACCAAAAGGGGCAATCGATGGGTGTCTATTAAGATTATGACCGCTGAGAGCGGGGATGAATCACTAGAGCTATTCAATTTGCATGCACTATCGAGTTCGTCGCAAGAAGGCCTCGCCGCTCATTACATTGTCCAGTTACTCGAAGAATTCACCCATAATGGGCCGAATGGTAGCCATCAGTGCTTGGTGCTTGAGTTGCTGGGCCCTTCTGTCAGCTCAATTGTCGAGGACTACCATTTAGGCGGAGAGAGCCTCGAGCCAGAAGGTATCTTAAGAATGGCCGAACAGCTACTCCAAGCTACCTCTTTCATTCACGGAGCTGGCTTGGCACATGGAGGTACAGCGGCGGCGGAGCTCCAATATACCATATATGTAGCTAACGTGAACCAGACATAAGTAGCAGAAACATCACCTTTACATGCAGTAACCTATCTCAATGTACCGACGAAGAAAGCCTCTTCAAAGTCGTTGGGCAGCCAGAGATAGAGATCCTTGCTCGCAGCAATGGCAACCCTTTGCGTCACGGCTTGCCTAATTAGCTCGTCAAGGCGGCAGATTAGGACGAGTGGATAGATGAGGACGAAGAGAATATCCGCCTCCTCGACTTTGGGGAAACCTTCACCCAGGGTG
Organism: Pseudogymnoascus sp. BL549; assembly: GCA_001630585.1. Classification (NCBI taxonomy): domain Eukaryota; kingdom Fungi; phylum Ascomycota; class Leotiomycetes; order Thelebolales; family Thelebolaceae; genus Pseudogymnoascus; species Pseudogymnoascus sp. BL549. The sequence goes on along the minus strand of LNAR01002071.1, from coordinate 13,487 downwards.
CGGAGCCGGAACGAATCGCCCAGCCAGGAGCGCTAAGGGTGCTGGAAACGATCTTCACGGACCGATTCGACAATAGACTCGATTTGTGGCGTGTGGGAATCGCGGTGAGAATACACGGGCGAGCCCCTAACATTTATCCTGTGGTATAAACTAATATGTGCTTGTAGATATTCTCGTTTATATTTGGAGGCTTGCCGTTTCAGTATCTTGGGGACGACGATGTTCTGGTAGCACAAATGGTTGATTTCGTAGAGGATTTGCCAATGGAATGGCAGCAGAAATACAGGGACATGTGTTTGAAAGGTGGACGGGAACCCGTTCAAGGTACGCGCCCCTTTTTTTTGTTCTGATCTAAAACTATAGAGAAGCAGATGCACTCATCCCCTTCCAAAGTGTCCCAAGAGAACAATAGCTAACGCCTAGATCACTGGTAGCAGGTAACAACGGCCCAAATCCGCAATCAAAACTTGAGCAAAAATTCGAGGAAAGAGTCCATGACGAAGACTTAAAGCCCCTCCTCTGGATCATCAAGGGCCTGATGTGATTCCGCCCGTCTGAGCGTATCTCGGCATTGGAAGCGCTGGAGCAGCTCAGGGCTCACGGCCGCGGAGAGCGTCGATCTCCCTCTGAAGAGCGGTGAGGTCGGCAAGAATATCTGGCCCTTCAGCGGTCGCCTTGGCGGGATCGGCGAGGTTGGCATCGAGGCTGGTTCCACTTGAGCCGCGTGAGCGATGTGGTGGAGGTGGGGGAGGTGCAACGGATAGACGCTTGGAAGGGGTAGATGGGGCGCGGGGTATCGATGGAGCGTTTTCAAGTTCAGATATTGTGAGGGGTGGAGAGACTGCAGAGGAGTGTCTTATGGAGCCTGGGCGGCGAAGTGGCGGAGGCGGAGGAACTTTGAATGTCGACTGTTGATTGGTTGAAGGTTGTAATGATGATAGATCCTGCGTTGAGCTGTTCCGGCTGTCGTCCCCTATACTAGATAGACGTTTGGGAGCCAGGCTCGGGGAGTTTGAGTCAGTCACGGGGTTGCCATGGCGGCGTGCCAAGGGTGGTGCGGGGGCAAGTTTCCGCCGTATTGAGTTTGAGGGTGATGGAGGTTCCGGCGCTTTCCCGACGGATTCGCGGTCAAAGACGGATTCCCGGTCCGAGTCGTGGCTTGCGCGGGAGGGGTTTGGAGGAAGAGGTTTGTTGAGGTCTGTCGCCGACCGTTCTGCGGCAGTAAGTTCTGGGATGGTGGCGGATGGAGATGTTATATACAGAGACTGGGGCCGCGCGTCGTCTCTTAATTGCACTTTTATGAGTTTCCCATGTCGCGAGCTGGGTGGCGGCGGCTTTTTCCTCTCCGAGGCCGAGCGCTGGAGGGTTGGTGGCATACGCCGCCTGTCGTCATCTGCATCAGAGACTTCGTGGGATGTCCGGGGTGACTCGGGCATGTTCTCTTGGATGTTTTCAAAGATCGAGTGCCGTGAGACCGAAGATGCCTCTGTGCTGCTCCCGTCTGTTGGCCCTGTATGCGACTGCGCGGGAGGAGCAGATACAGGTGCGGGTGCTACAACGCCGCTACTGCCGGTCATAAGCAGACGCTTGAAGGATTCCACATCCATAGCCGCCTTTCCAGCCACAGCCGGCGGGCCTTCGGTGGTCGACTTCTCGCCCTCCGTTCGTTCCAGCGTAGCCAATGTCTTGCTGAACGGGTTCATCGGTGCTCGCCCATCATTGCTGGTGGCCTTTATCGACGGTATTTCTTCTTCATTCTCATCAGATGATTCGTCGGATACAACAGACTCGAATGGATCGTGGCCAAGCGCAAGGCCCTCGTCTCCCTGAGGCAGTGGCGTATGGGGTTTATCTTCCATAGCATCCTCCGGGCTGCTCGGCGGCGGCGACTGCACTCTAACATGCTTCACTGGCTTGTCGGTGTTTTTGATCGGCGCATCTCCCTCCGCCATCGGCTGGTCGATAGGTAGTTGCCTTGCCCCTGTCCTTTCCACTGCCTGTCCTTCATTCTCCGTGTTGGTTTGGATGGCGGGCGTCCTGCGCCGAAAGGGGTTCGAGGAGCTGTGGAAGTCGGCCATCATGCCCAGCCTACTACTGCTGTAACATCAATTAATTTCTGGTCATATAGGTGCCATTGGAGAGGTTTGCGATGTGTTGCATTAGAAGGCGGGACAGTCGGGGCGTCATTGATGGGGTGCGGCTTATCACGACGCTTGGACCAAGCTGACGTTTTTGGTACCTTGTGGGGGAGGCGTCGTGTGCAACTCGCCACGTGCGACGATCTAGATCTTCACCTTTAAAGCTTGTATTTGCTGTTTTAAACAACACAAATATGATAATACAAACTCTAAAAAGTACTGTAATTTCCTACTGTTTGTGTTCCATTCTCTGTTGATTAATGAATTACAAAGCACGCTTGTGGTCATTTAATAAACCAGACCTGGCGTACTATATTATCATAATCGAGGCTGAAGGCGGCAATCGACCAGTTACAACAATCATATGCGGACGACAGAATATACAAGTCAGGATTTCATTGGAGCAATATACCTAGCTAGTAATCGCAGTTGTAGGGTATAATGCACCGACGCCGTGAATATGCCTGGTCCCATCAACATGCCTGAACCCTCGAATGTGCCCGATCCTGTGAATATGCCCGACCCCGTGAATATGCCCGACACCCCGAAATTTAACTCCGCATCAATGAACACCGAAAAAAACAACTCATGCGTAGACACTGACTTGCCCTTCAAAGTCAACTGCTTGGCTCAGAATCCGCTGACCTTCTTCTGTCTTCAGAATTAATCATCCATATCAAACTCATCGTCTATATCAAGCTTCTTGGCGAGGTTAACGAACGTCTGGTGGAATCTATCGTGGGCCTTGACATCCTCAGCGACGGTGCGGTTGAATGTGAATTTGCAGGTGTTGCAAGACATGATGGGGTTCTGGCCAAGGTTGATCTGAGTTTGAACAAGTTTGGCAGGCTTAGTGGGCTCCTTCCGTCCGATCTCATTTCCTCCATCTTTGGATCCGGCCGGGGTGGCGTCGGTCTTGCTGAAAGAATCGGCGTAGCCTGGAATCGGGAAATCCTTCTCAGCATCACGACGTTCCATTGTGTTGGACGGAGCTCTTTCAAAGTTCTTTGGGGCCTTTGGGGGGATGGCACGGGGCTGGGTTGCTCCCAAAATGATCCAGCTGTAATTGGCTGGAACTGGGTACACCATGTCGGAAAATTCCCCAATCATGTCCTCGCCACCTGCCCTAGTGTTGGATCGAGCTCTGCCGGCATCCTTAGGGCCCTTGGGAGACGAGCTCGTAAAAGTGTTGGCACGATATTTTCTCTTGATCTCGGGATCAGTTCTCTGGGGATGGGTGGCGCGCGTAGTGCGTCGGGCCGAAGCATCTTGGTCCGTAGCGTATTCATCGATGAAGCTGCTCTCCCAGCTGGATGCATCGGAAGACGTGCCTGAGTCGTAGTCGTAGTCTTCGGGGGTCGCCATTTTGCTTTGGTTGATGGTCCGTGGCCTTGTTGTTAACCTTCGACGTTTTCGACTTGGTGGTTTGACGCAGGTGTTATCTGGCTCCAACAAAGGTGGCGAAGATGGAGGAGTTCCAGACGATGAGGATTGGCTTGAATGAATGTGCTCTGGGGCTTGGTCTGATGAGGGGTTGGTATGAGAGGATGAGGGGTTTGCTGAAGTTGGTGGTTTGGCGAAGTAGTCTGTAATTGTCTTTTTGCCTTTTGCAACCGGCAGAGGTTCGACCTGCTGCAGATTGGTAACGTTCGTCAAGGGCTTGACAACCTCTGTGCAGACTCTCTTTGCCGGTGAATCTGCTGTGTCTTTTCTGATGCGGTTTGCGTATGTTCGCATACGCGACCTGAAAGAGTGTTAGAAGTGGGTGGTTGAGGGTGAATTTGTAGAAGGTGCGCTTACCTTTTACCCAACACCGAGGACACCATTGTAGCGGTGCCTAATCCCATCGTCTCGGCGATTTTCGTTATGAATACATAGGTTCATTGAGCGCGACAGGTGGTGATGCGGCTTGAGGTTGTGGCGCGTGCGCAAAAGCGCGTTGAGTGAAGCGATAACGATAACGCGAGAGCACGTGAAGAAGTTGTGGCGATGCAGAATATATTCGCCTCGCTTGAAGCTAGAGTAAGCTAAGCCTAAAGTGGACAACTGACTGTTCCTTAATGAGTCTGCAAGAACGAGATGGATTCTCAGCTGGATGTACAGTATAATCAGTAGATATCTGGGAGTTATATGTGAAGTGTTTACTATTAGATATTCGTTGCTCATGCTTATTTCTTCTCAATTTCTTTGTGTGCCTATCCTTCGAATAGGGTATTCCAAGGCACATTTTTGTGGACGGCCCTTCCCAAAGCGCAAAACCCTCAGTTTGAGAAGGCGTCGAAAATGCAGAAAGGAGCTTCCGATTGTCTTTAATGGTACAATAAAGTAGTATTGATATCTGTTGCTTTACATTTCTAACCCCTCAACGCAAAAGTAGAATGCGTTGTTTACCCGTCATATAATACATCGAACATTGATCTATACAAACCCCCAGACCACCAACCATGCTCCGTCTAGTTCATATGTATACACGCTATCGAACAAGCCTACTTCCTCCTGTTAATCGTCTTGGCAACCATCTCCCTCAGTCCGTCTTTAGCCTCGCTCTCTGGGAAGGGTTCGATAGCCGCAAGAGCTTGATCCGCGTAATCCCTCGCCAAGGCACGTGTTTGCTCAATCCCCTCGCTTTGAGAGACAATATATCTCGCCTGCTTAACGTTAGAAATGGTTCAGGAATATTGACATTTCTGGGCTTCATTTGGAGTCACTTACCCTTGCGACATCGCCCTCTTCAGCAAACTTCCTCCCAACTAACGCACCAAGCTCTGGGTTGTTCTTCCAGGCAAATAGGAGAGGCGCCGTGGCCAAACCAAGTTCCAAGTCAGCCCCCGCTGGCTTTCCAAGTTCCTTCTCAGTGATAGTATAATCCAACATATCGTCCACAAGCTGAAACGCCAAACCCAAGTTCTTTCCATAGCTGTATGCCGCCTCGACTGTCACATTATCACTCCCTCCAAGAAGTGCAGCCGCACGGCAACTCTTGCTGATCAAGCTGGCCGTTTTGAGGTAGGTCTTTTGCAAGTAGTACGTGAGCGCCTCTTCTGTCCACTGAGGGTTCTTCTCATCCCGGGATGTGTTCTTCAGTTGCATGAATTCTCCTTCGACAAGGTTTGCGATAACAGTAGCGAGCAGCTCCACAACTTCTGCATCTCGTAAACGAGCAAGAGCGATCGAGGCGCGTCCGAGAAGGAAGTCACCCGCTAACACGGCCATTTTGTTGCCGAATTCAATGTTGGCCGATGGTGAGCCCCGCCTCGAGTCAGAGTGATCAATGACATCGTCGTGGAGGAGGGATGCCGTGTGAATAAGCTCAGTTATTTCAGCGAGGCGTCGTTGGGAAGGCAAAATGTCGCTTTCAGTTGGCGAATATGCATATGCCGGATCTGTCAAGGGGTTCGTTGCAGGGCTTGTAGGGTTGTGATCTAAGAGGATATCCGGTCGCGAAATGCCACTGTTTATATTCGCAGAGGGTTTCGTGGGATCATATGTCGAGCATTTTGGTGTCAGTGCCGTGGCGCGAGACATTAATAGGACAAGAAGTGGTCTGAAATGCTTCCCTTCCGCCTGGGTGTAGTATTTCGCAACTTTGTCCAAACTAGGATGTCCGGAACCTAATAGTTGTCTGATATTCCCGCTCAAGAATTTCATCTCTTTTGCAACTATCCTGAGGGGGTCAACACTGATCTGACGATCCACCCTGCCTTGTTGTGATGTCGCATTGGAAATCACATTAGCAGCCAATTTAGCTGCCTGGGCCCATGACGCCGCATGTTGTCGGCTGGACAGGTGAAATTGCCTCGAGTTAGAAGGCGACAATTGCGACCGGCTTGCTGAAAGGCATTCTATACAGATTCGTCGAGGTTGCGTCGATGCTGCTCCTAGACGAGAAAAGAGCAATGAAGCTCTCGGCGACCGGACTTTCATAGCCTCCCTGATCTGCTAAGCAGGATATATGGGCAAATCCTGCAGCCCCGTCTAAATGCCTCCTCTGTCGACTACAGAGAGCGCGCTGCGAGGAGTTGCGGGTTCGATTGCGTCAAAGAATTATTTGGCAGAAGCTTGATTTCGAACCTCACAAATGTTTTGGGCCGACCCATCCCGACGATAAGACACGGATAAACTGTTCCTCCGTCTCGCATTCCTCAGCCTTGCAGTCCTCACTTGTCCACCGAAGTATTCAGGAACACCGATGCACCTTGACCACTTTATTTTGGCTTCACTTTTATAATCTCGTCGACATGGTGCTACTTACGATGACCCCCGCCATTGTGGAGGGACTTCGCAATGTCGAGGGATCTCCAATGACCACCGGGGCAGCGATTCCCAACGGCATTCATGAAGATGCAGCCTTGGCCCCAGGCAACGAACAAAGGACAGTCGAAAGCAAGATTCGAGATCACAGGAAAGGAGAGGAAATACAGACAGAACATACACCCGAGCCTGAAGTTACCTCTCAGCAAAATTCCTCGAGCGAGCCGTCCTTGCAAGATCCAAAGCCCGGCAATCCCATAAGCCACGTCCAAATCGTCGCTCTCTCGCTACAACTTAAGTCTATCAATGCTATACCATGCCACCTCGATGCTCTACTCCGCGGGTCTCACGTCTATATACCCCCTCCGCCTCCGAAACCCACGCAAACCCCCGAATACAAAGCTCTCATGGCCCGGCTCCGGCGAGATGCTGAAGAGCGCGAATATGTCCGATTGACAAAGGCAGCCCCTGCGTCGGAAACATACTCCAAGGACCTACCAGCGACATCACCGGCGTTTGCCTTTGCCTCGACAGAAGCATATATCGAGGCTTCACCCGATGATGATATAACCTACGACGATGTGAATCGCCAACTCACTCTCATCCTGAACGTTCTCGTCTCCATCATAGCATGCTCTGCGGCTTTATGGATGGTGTCGAAGTGGTGGAGCACGCCCGCTCGATTGGCACTATCTTTTTCAGGGAGTCTGTTGGTTGCCGTGGCGGAAGTTACAGTATATTTTGGATATATCAGGAAAGTCAAAGAGTCAGTCAAGGAGGAGAAGGCAGTGAAGGAGGTCAGGGAATTGGTGGACACCTGGGTTGCCAACCCGAGCGATAATAATATTGGCCCGGCAGAGAGTGGGAAGGAAACCACACTGCTTCAAGGGAAAGATAATGAAGCTGTCCGCAGGCGGACGAAAAGCACCAAAGGAGATCAGTCATAAGCACGACACTTCCAAACCAGGCGACTTGGTTGAGCTGGGGGGTAGCTCCCAAGTGGCCTCTCTTGGTTCTAATTAACGAATTCACGCAAATAATCTTTGGTACACTTTCCAAGTTATGTGCTGTAGGTTTGGTGGTTACTCTAGCTTCGTCTCTCTCGATTGTTGGAAGTGCCACCAACCAGTCCCGATTAGCCATCAATCAACTCGAAATCAAGATTTGTGCCAATGATATTGGCTGGCGGGCTTTATTAGCATGGCAGAATTACATATTAAGAGGGTTATTACTTTCAGGTTTGTTGATAAATGTCTCGAAAGCTCCCGTCGTCATATGATAAATCGTCATCTCAACGTCATGAATATCGCACCCAACAAACACCTTTGAACGACCTACCTCCTCATTATTTCCCCAATTTCCAGAGTTTCAATTCCTCAAACTTTATCCAATTCCTCTCGAAAATCGAAAATGACTACCCCGACGACTGAAAACCCTGGCTTCAAGTTCGACCCCAACGACCCCCCCCTCGACTTCCCCGCCTACGAGACGTCGGGTCACAAGACATACCTCGACTACAAAAACCACAAGAATGAGCACGGACTCGATGGGCATCGGTCTGAGAAATCGACGGTGAATACACACGCACCAAAAGATGCGCTGAATGAGCTTGCCTCAAAGTCATGGCTCGATAGTCCTTGGGCGAAGGTGGTAATGTGGGCTCTGGTCGTGCTAGCGACGTATAGGTTGTACTTAAGGGTGGTCGGATAGGACAATTGTTACGGATGGTGATCTATGGGCGACTGGATGGATTCAGTCTGTAATAGTGGCAATGGTTGGAGGTGAAAGATATACATATATTAGTGGGTGACGTTGAAATTGGGAGAGGCTGGGACCAGCTTGTATCATAGAATGTATTCGACTTTTGAGATATGGAAAGATGTGCCATTATCTACTTGAAGCAAATACGTGAATGCCGTGTTGCCAGTTGCCAGTTTGAACGCCGTGTCTAGCCCATGCTTTATTGCCCAAGACGCCAACGCTCTGCTATGCCCAGTCATTTCGGGATGTCTTAAGTCTACCCCAACCCGACCTCTCTCACGGTCTCAAATCCACGACCTTAAATTCCAGCCCTGGCGTCTCGAAAACATGCCCTGGTCTCATCGCATCGGTGTAGATGTTGGTCTCTGGATGTGGGTGGAAGAGCCCAGTCTGCCGGCAGTTCAACACCGACTTCATACCCGGGGGATCAGTCATGCGGAAAACGCCCCAACTATTTACATATTAGCTTCTGATAACCGGTTAGAGCGGTCCATGGGGATAACTCACGAGGGGCTCTTGCTCGGCGCACACACAATTGCGATACTCTCTGGCATCATAACTTGGTATCCGCAATGTGTGTGCAAGTCCCTACTGCTCATAAAGCAGGTCTGGGACGGGTGTGTATGAATCCAACCCAAGACCATCAAATCCTCCTTGTCGCAATAGTCGAATAGGGCCCCTTCGTTTGTCGTTTCGCAAGTATCGGAGGTGCTTTCTTGCTCAGGGATCACCAATCGTGAAATGAAAAGCGCGTTGGAGATGAGAGTCCCGCACAGTATGCCGCATGTCTCGAGATTCGCTTGGGTGTTGGGCCGCGCGATCGACAGGAATGAGTCGCGGAGCATTGTTGGTAGAAAAAGGGTGCGGAGAGGTGAGCCATTTTCGAGGTAGGCCGACGGCTTGAAAGTGTACGCCGATGGTTCGTCGACGGGGGAAGGGGTAGAGCTTGGTAGTTCTTCGTGGAGAAGCTTCGCTGGCCGAATCGGAGCCGGAGACTCATATGGTATCGTGGTTCTTATTACCTGCTTCGCAGGAACTGGAGGGGCCGATTCTCTGCCTAAATTCCTGTCGATCTCTGCTGGTTTTTCTTCGAGCTTGAAAGGTCTGGACTTTGAAATCAAAGGGTATCTGTATTCGCTGCTACGCGGCGCCGATGAACTTGGCTCACTTGAGGATGGGTGCAGTTTCGTGAGCTTCTTTCGTGCTCCTTCCGTGTCTCTCTCTCTAGAATCCATCTTCCTCCTCGTATCTTCCATCCGGCGCTGCAGGTCGACGCCATCGTCGCCCCCTTCATACGCCACTTGGTCTCTGTTAATTCCCTGCCGGGTAGTTCTCCTGGCATCATCCCTCCTCCTAATTTCTTTGTGCGCAAGTCTGACGGCAAGGCCGCTATGTTCGGATGCTTCTAGAGTTTTCGCCCTTCCAGCAATCGCAGGGTCGGATTCCGCATACTTCGAGGATCGCCTCATAGAAGCTGGTCCTTGCTCATCCCACAAATCTGCCGCTGCTTCCTCACGCGCTTTATGCTGAGTTAGCCAAGCTTCATGCCGGGTGACGATTCTCGGTTTAAGAATCTCGAGTCGATCGACTGCGTCGGGTATAGACTTGATCATTAACTTCAACGCCCGTCTATTCGCGGGATCTTTGCTGTCGGGGTGGGCAGAGAGTTTCTCTGCGACCAAAGTAACAAATCGCATGAGAAGCATGTAAGCCTGTTGAATATTGCCTTCATCTTCATAAATCGTGGCCTGGCGCAGATACTGTCAGCTTCTAGATGCATGCAAATGTGATGTTGAGACAAACCTCTCGTAGCAACAGCTCGGCAGTCCTCAACCATACTTTGAGCCTGATATAAGGGTTGTACTCGAAGTCCTGTGCCCGCGCAGCAATTTCCGCAATGCTCATTGGCACGCCTGCCCCGGCCGAGGAGCTTGCCATCTTCAATGTTCGTGATAATCGCAAGTACTGCGGGGTTGTAGAAAGTTCGGCGGGGTTCTGCAGTTCTGGAGTTCGATGATTTAAAAGCTGGGGCAACACTCCCTAACCATCACGGGAGGTCCCAGGGGGGTCGGAATTTTGGCTGGTGCCTGGGGAGCTCCGAAGTTTGCTGAGGCAAACGATGCGTATTCAATGACGCAGGTTCCATGGCGGGCGGTTGTTGGTGTACCTTGCTGGTCGACAGGCCGACGAGGCTAGGGCGGTGAGTCAATTTGGCATATTTCAAGGGCAGAATTAAGGCGGTCCCTGCATCCTTTTTGATTGTTCAAGACACCAACGTCACTTCGAATACTTCTCCCAATAACATAATATTCCGACGCCAGAGCCATTCGAATTCGCAGACAGCGCAATCAGAATTGATGTTTGCTGTTCGTCTCGTAAATAGACGACGAAATCGACTACGTCCTATCGCACCCTTCGCTTATCCGTGCTGCTGGCCAGCTACAGGATTAATTCGAGCTTACAGCGATGGAGGTCCAATTATAGCGACAGGTGCGACAGGTGGTACTAAGTCTAAGGGGAAACAGCTGAAGACTAATGCGTCCATTTCTGAGAGCCCAAAAGCCGGCAAGAAACCGCGCAAAACGAGGAGTGATGCTGGAACGTCGAGGGGAGTTAAGAAGAATGCGAACCCGCCGAAACCCAGGACCCCATCAACAAAACCAAGGAAGAAGAGAAGTGATGCTGGGATTCTCAAGGGACCACTTTTAAAGAAGGCATTTGAAGATGCGTTGCATGGAGCCCGCGCCTCACTCCCAGAGGGTCAAGCGGAAACGGATGATGGTAAGGGACACTACGTGAGTAGACGGAGAAAGACAATGCTGACGGGATTGATGTAGGACCCAGCAAAAGGTTCAAAAGTTTATCACGTATTGTCTTTGGCAAACGTGGAGATAAAGCACGCCAGAATATTATCGGCGGGGATTTATGTGGTATGGCTATTTTGCTCAGCCAGCAAAGCTCTGAATCTAACGTTTAACCAGATGATATTTTACAACGACTGGCTCCGAGCCTTGATAAACATAAGGGGTGTGATATAATTGACATCAACCCCGGTGTTGGCTTGTGGTCATCCAAGCTGCACGATATCGTCAAGCCCAGAACTCACATCCTAATGGAGCCTGATTCCACAACGTACCTACCATACCTCGATCCTCTATTAAAGGAAGAAGGCTCTACATACAAGTTCCTCCCAACGTCAGGCATCATCTGGAACAACCTAAACAAGCTTGAAACCAACGGCCACCTCCCACACCAAACGATCCTCCCCCCCGGAGATCCCGGGCTCGAAAGGCCCAACAACACCCTCCTCGTCACAGCCAACCTAGGCTACTGGCCGCGCCGCCCCTACATCGGCTTCCCCTCCATCACGACCCTCGTCGTGCACCAACTGCTCACCGCCACCCGCGCCCACTCCATCTTCCAAGGCTACGGGCAAGTACGCATGCTAATCTGGATGCACGACCTCGAAAAACGCATCGTCCTCCCCCGCCTCATCATCAACAGACGCAAATCCAGCATCGAAGCCGAGATCTCTTGCGAATACATCCACGAAGTCGCAGGCGGGGACCTCGAGACCGAAAACTACCGCCGCGAGCAATCAATCGACATCCTCTCCGGCCAGCGCGTCGCGCCCGCCATGGCAGCCGCGGGCCTGCACACCCCTCCCCACCGCGCAGGCATCCTCGAGCGCGAAGCGCACGACGCACAACTCGCGACCACGACCCCCAGCATCGGCGTGCGGCGCCCTTACGAGGACGAGCTCGCCACGCTGGAGTCGCGGTACGCGCTGGGGGAGTTCCCTGAGTTCACCGACGAGCTTGAAGCGCATAAGGGTGCGACGCCTGAGGTTTCTCTCGATGGGACGCGCAAGCGCACAGAGGATTACAAGCGCATGCAGGCGCTGAGGTGGCGCCTTAAGGCGTCGGGCGTTGTGGATGATATCATTGAGATGAGGCTTGATAGCTACGAGGCGCTTGAGAGGGAGTGGGTTGCGCTTCACGAGTCGGATGACCCGAAGCGCAAGGAGGGCATGGAGAGGGTGGAGGAGGAGATACGGGAGTGGCGTCGCACGCTGGAGTCAGGGGCGCGCACGACGATGACGGCTGTCATCCAGCGCCTCGAAGAGCGCCGCGGGATCCTTGCCGAGCCGGCACTGCTTGTTTGGGACCGTCGCGCGATGGAGCCGCTGATAGTCAAGTCCTCTGAATTTGCGCCCGCGCAGCCAATGGCGCTTCTGGATTTCCAGCCGAGGAGTATATGGCCTAGTCTACGCGCCGAGGGGCTGGGGTGCTACGATTACTTTGAGTTCATGCTCGCGGCGCTCTTTGTGATGCCGAAGCAGAGCGTGGTGTCTGGGCTGCGGGCGCTGGCGCCGGGGGCGGAGGAGTGGATTCTCCCGAGGTGTCCGTCGTTGAGGGATGTGGGGAAGGGGGGGTGCGTGGATCTGGAGATGCTGACGGTGAGGAGTTTGACGGAGGAGATGCTGAGGGAGATGTTTGAGGAGTTTATGGCCTGGCCGTTTCGGCCGAGTAAGGCGGAGATGGTGGCTAGGGGGGGGAGTCAGGATTTGCATGGCGATACGGAGGGGGAGATGGATAAACATGGTGGGGGTGCATAGGGTATGATAGATGGGGTTAATAATGTATTAGATGTATGTATTGTATTGTACTACCACAGTTCGTCATATGATTCTGTAGATGAATCAACCTGGCTTTACCATTCTACATATTTGGGTAAGAGAGGGAATAACTCGTCGCACCTGCCTCCCTCTACAATTAATGGCTAGCTAAGACACAGGGGGGAGATGTTGTACGACTTGGAAGGGTATAGCTGCAGCTGCCAAATACCACAGTTCGTCATATGTCTCTGTAAATGAATCAACCTCCAACCCACCCAGAAGAAATAATGCAAATACTCAGTCACCTCTCACACCCTCCTATCTCTCGCGATTCACCTCTGCACCCGAATAGGGGCAGTTCCCCACCCAACAGCCCTATCCCCGCCAAGCACCACCACCCAGCTGAACCACCTCGCAGTAGTACAACCCCCTCCCCCCCACTCCATCTTCAGCACAACCAGCATCTTACATCGCATGATCAGCATCTTCCTCGCGTGGCCGCAGGGAACAGCAAGAGACAGCAGGGAGCAGCAATGGCCGTCTCGTGCGCGGTGCGGGTAGCGCGCGACTCTGTGTGTGTGTCCATGGCGCCGGTGAGTGCCACACTCCAGTAGCGTGTGCGGCGGTGCAGGTGTGGCGCCGCCGATGGGTGGTGCTAGGTGCGCATCGGCCTCGCCGCGCCCCGCTACGAGTAGATTTACAGCTGGTGCAGGATCGGG
>LNAR01002070.1:0-61891 GCA_001630585.1 Pseudogymnoascus sp. BL549 | reverse complement strand
GGCGGTGAGGAGGGAGGGGGAGGAGAGGAAGGCGGGGGTGAGGGAGGAGAAGAGGGTGAGGGAGGCTGAAGGTAGATAGGGGAGTGTGCAAAATGGTAGTACGATTAAACTCAGGGAATATGAATAGCCCTATGAAAGTTGTAATGCAAGGACGGACGTCAGTTTATCACATTTGATGCTTATTACAACGGTATTATTGTTTTGTCAACCACGAAAACCGCATTGACGAGCGAATCATGTATTACCTAATCAACATACTTAATACTCTCGAAGTTGCTTTTGAGATCCTCCCAAAATGCGTTAGTGAAATGACCTATAATGGTTATGATCTGAGTGTGACCAGAAAAGAGCGAAGGAGAGCACTCGTTATCGCCAAGAGTGATGGCGTGCATGGCAAGGCTTGCTTTGTGCCACCTCTTGTTGGAGATTCAGGTATGACAGACATGGGATTTGCCAAGAAGTTTGTGTTAGCCCTGTTTCGGGGTTGATTCTCATGGTATCCCATTGGTAGCTGTGCCAGACGGTCAGCTGAGTAAATTGCGACCCAATACTCAGGGTATTTAGCATCCCCCAGAATATCACATAAATAGCTACATAGACCATTGGGATAGTTAGATAATTCAATTTAATTCATATTACGCTAAATACTGTACTACCTTGTGATACTGTTCGGCACCACAAGTGAGAACCGTTACCTACGACGGAGAAGCCCATACAAATTTGGCTGTGCATCCCCTTCCACAAATGCTACCCAATACCTCCACTTCAGCAGTGTTCTGACCCACGGCGCCGTCTTTATCTGGACGTCGGAACACAATGTAGATTAAATTGGATCAAATGCTGCTGTGTTACGACGCTACTGCCGGAAAATGCGTCATGTAGCTTTGCATATTATGGCCAACGATGGCTGTCTATACAAAGCCCTGATGGGCCCCGAGACTCCAAGATGGGTATAAACACTGAGGTGCATGTCCGTATAGCCTCTCTTTACACCTTTCCGCAGAGACCTGTATCGAGTTTTTGGAGCCGAGGATCATGTGCTCATAGAAAACATGTCGAAGCTAAAGGGCCCCTTCCAAACCATCTTTTCGCGCCGAAAAGCCTCGGCGACACCCTCGGAAGATGTAACTCCAGCCTCTAGCGATGAGCAACAAAAATATGCCGGGGAGAAAGCCGATGAGGTCCCTGAAGCAGATGCTATTTTGGCTCCGGGAGAACTGAGTTTCGACGAAGCTACTGCTGGCGGTTTGGGACGTCACTTGGGACTGTGGAGCACGACCTTCTTGATGTGAGTAAAATGCTCTCGCATCTGTTATGAATCGCGGCCACACCTTCACCGTATACATGCTGATGCGCGTCTAGAGTTGGTAGGATAATCGGGGTTGGCATTTTCAGCACTCCTGCAAGCATCACGGGGAGTGTGGGAAGCGTAGGCGCGGCACTGATGCTCTGGGTCCTAGGTCTGCTTCTCTCATTTGCGGGCCTGCTCGTATGGCTTGAATTTGGATGCATGTTTCCTCGATCTGGAGGTGAGAAGGTATACCTCGAGGCTGCGTATCAGCGCCCGAAGTATCTTGCTACTGTGATATTCAGCACCCAGGCCATCTTGCTTTGTTTCACATCTAGCGGATGTATTGTTTTTGCTTCGAACATTTGGGTGGCAGTTGGCCTTGTTGCGTCTCCCTGGCAGCAACGTGGGGTTGCTATTGGAGTCCTCGTCGTTGTTATTGCCGTCCACACTTTCACGCCGAAATTAGGCGTATGGGCTATGAATGCCTTGAGCAGCCTTAAAATTATTATTCTGGTCTTTATCATTGTGGCGAGTTTGCGTATCCAGGCATCTCCAGTCTCCTGTCTAATTTGTTCTCCAGACTGGTTGGGTTGTCCTCTCTGGCCGCATCGACTCAATCCCAGACCCAAACGCGTCCTTCCGTAACGCATTTGCCGGCTCCGTTCGCAGCTCAGGCCCTTATTCCACGGCCCTCTTCAAGGTTCTGAATTCCTACGTTGGTTGGAGCAACGCGGCATACGTCCTCAACGAAGTGCGCCGCCCCGTCCACACCCTGAAAATTGCCGGCCCATTAGGTCTCGGCATTTGCGGCATCCTCTACCTCCTGGTCAATGTATCTTACTTCGCTGCGGCAACACCCAAGGAGATTTCCGAATCAGGCATCACGGTAGCGTCATACTTTGCGCTCAAAGTCTTTGGCCGCACAGCTGAGCGCACTATATCCATCTTTGTTGCTCTGAGTGCTCTGGGGAACGTTCTGACAATTACGTTTGCACAGAGTCGTGTAAACCAGGAGCTTGCCAAAGAGGGTGTCATACCGTTCCAGCGTTTCTGGGCGTCTACCTGGCCAGCTGGTAGTCCCTCGGCGGGGTTGCTGCTTCATTTCATCCCAACCTTAATTGTCATTGTTGCCTTCCCCGCCGGTACGGCGTACGTTTTCATAGTGGACGTTCAGGGCTACCCAGTCGCAGTTATCAACATGTTTGTTGTAGTGGGGCTGTTTATCCTTAGGTGGAAAGCTCCTCACCTTCCTCGACCGTTTAAGCCATGGCTTATCATCCCCTTGTTTTTCCTAGCTGGCCAATGCTTCTTACTGGTGGCACCATTCCTACGTCCACCAGGCGGCATCTCCGATGCCCCCCCGATTCCATACTGGGTGTATCCCATTGTCGGTATCGTGATCCTCCTTGCTGGAGTTGTCTATTGGGCTGTATGGCATGTGCTCATTCCTTATATGGGCGGGTTTGAATGGGTTGAGAGAAAGGAGACGCTTCGCGATGGTACAGTGTATACCAAGTTCGTAAAGGGAGATAAGGCTCTATGATTGACCCTATGGGGTGATAGAATAGCCTAGTTGGGTGTAATGATTGAATTGTCCAACTATCCCAATGGTCTACGTAGCGATTTATGTGATAACTGAGTCCTGACCGCCTTTTACTCAGCTGACCGTGAGAAACATGACCGTCGCGATATTACATTTCCCAACGCCAAGGCGTCGCCCAGGGTCGTGCAGACTGGTCAGAGACTGCTCAGAGCCTCGTTGTTATTTTAACTATAAATATACCCAGGTCCACATCCTAGACATGGAAGATACCCATACCCCGATAATTGCGATTGCAGATCAGCCGTTGACGTACTCAGTACCCGCATCGATGAGCGCTTCTAAGAAGTATCACTTTACCATGGCACCCAGTACGACGGCACCCAGTAGACGCCCAGCGCCATGGGTCATCACCCAGCTCTTTTTACGAGTCTGTTCCGTCGCGTTTTGCATTGCAACAGTTATCGTTAGCATCTACTGCTACATACACTATGGAAATGGCTGCGGCAAGGGGCTCATGGTACGCGCATATATTGCGGTACGTCTCCCCTCCACCAACCCAGGTACAGGCTGAGGTACCCCAGGTACGCGTTCACTGACATCGTGTCGTGTTTAGGCAGTCTGGGGTATGATAGTGGGTGTACCAGAGGTTGCAGGCCTGCTTGATTTCACGGGGAAGATACGGAGTCGTACGGAGGACTACATGATGCCACTTTCGATGGTCACTACGCTGGTATGTGTTATTATACTAGCTGGAGTCAACATTGGGGTTGGGGGGGTCACGAAAACGTGTGGACTTCCGGGTCAGGAACCCTGTATTGTGATTTACAGGGACTTCGAGAGTAGTGAGGTTAAACTTATTGCTATGAAGCTTTTTGTTGCTATGTTGTAAGTTTTGCAGCTTCTTTTATGTTTACTCATGGCTGCCATTTTTTGCTTGTGATGCTGACTCCGTTGAAATAGAGGGATTGATATCTTCTTGAGAATAGTCGGATTTATTGGCCTTAACTATCGAAAGAGACGTGCGTAGATACGTTAACTAATCAGCATGAATGTGATCAGATGTGGTGGCTACTCTCATGTTATAGTATAAACGTCGCTGTCTAGAAATAGCATCACTACATATCCCGACTCATAGACTCTCATCCACTAGAATTTACAAGCTACTCTTCTTTTATCTGACCCTATGACTCCGTAATCTTCTTCGTCATGCTCTAAAACCACGAGCAATTAAACATGGGTATCTAAGCTTCAAAGAAAAGGACCCCCTAGATTTACAACAACCACTCCTCAGCCACAACATAGCCATCTCATCAGGTCAAATACCGCAACTCCATCAACATCCTCCTCTGCCTCGCCTCTTGCTGTGAAGTATACATCTTTTCATACATCCCATTCATAACGGTCCCAGCAGAAAACACAGCCCCGAAAACACCAGTCCCAGTCCCTAGGTCATGCTTCCATGCAATCCACAGCACCATAGGTAGTAAGGCTACGAAGAGAATACCAATCTGTCGGATCATAAAGCCCTTAAGCCGCGATGGCTGCGCTATCGAGTATGCGCCGAGTATATCTCGAAGTTCATTCTCACGGGTTGGGGTTTGGCCTGAGGCTGTAGAGAGAGGGGGACGAATTCTGTCTTCTGCAGAAACAGGAATGGCGGAGGGCCGTTGGCGCGTGCTTGTATCCGGATTATGAGTCTCAACGGCTGTAGCAACCGGGGCCGCAGTGAGCTCGTCGTTCAATGGAAGATCTTGTTCCATTCCCGCAAGCAAGGCACTGGACTCATCGGTGTCTGCAATAGTATTCCTATCCGTCCCCTTGAGTCTGCGCGGGTCCGCCGTTATTGCGAAGTAGGCCGAGGAACATTTACGCAATTTCGACGCAAAGGAGCCCTCGAGCACCGTTGTGACTTTTGCCAATGTTCTCTCAAAATCTCGGCGCTCCTGCTGCGAAAGATGAAGAGCTTTTAGGTTTGTAGTGAGAGGCTTCGCATCGAGTAGAGTTGGGAGCAAACTGAAGTGCCAGTCTGGTATGGGTTTGCCTAGGTATCTCATTGACCCATGGGCAAGCCTTTTGAGCTGCTCGCTATCACTCTTGTTAGGTTTATCCTCTATCAAAGAATATAGACGCACCTAAAAGACAATGAAATCGACCGCGGAATCGACAGGGGAATCGACGGAGGAATCGACCGGAGATTCGAACAAGATAGAGACGACATTGCTAGTACGTCATTAAATAACGATAAAGCTTGCTGCAGTGACCCATAAAGATTTCCTTTTATTGCCAACTTTTTGATATAGTCTTCCATGTGTTCAGGTATGTCCATCCAGAACTTTTTGATGAAGTCATTGTGTCCGAGTACTTCCTTCAAGGACCTGGCATCGCCTAGTCGAAGTTCGAGTACGAGCACACGCATGATCAAAAATGACGGTATGGCCGCCGAAAAAAATTTAGCTGATAATCAGCGAGAGAAGGATGAGTAGATATGTATTATGAATTTGGTGTGACCGGAGGTTGCGAGGCATGGGGCTGGCGAGGCTGTGTCGATGTGTTGTTCGTGCATGTATACCCGTACTAAAGTACAATCGTCTTTACAGCAGGCTCCCACAAGGCAGATTGTTCTGTGTACATATAACAGCGTTTGGCAGCTCATACGTGCAGAATGATGCGCCATAAAGAAGAATAAACGTTGCTATGAAGCATTGCTACAGAATAACTCAGAAAGTAGTAATCACTTTTATCATGGCTCTAGGTTTCTGTAATATTCGCCTTTTCTCACGTGGATGCCACAACTACTTAGTCTAATAAGGTGTTTAATTTGGAAGGTAAGTAGAGTGGAGGATCCGGAGATCAGGGTCGTTGCGGCGAGGTGAGACCCATGCAGCTTGGGATCAATGTGAGAAGGTGAAAAAGAGCTAAAAAAAAAGGTGGGGATTAGGATAAAAATATCGTGAAAGAAGGAAGGAAGGGAATGGGAGAAAGGGGAGAAAGGGGAGAAAGGGAAGAGATGTACGCGTGAGATAGGGTCGGCGGGCTGAAAAAGAAGGAGAAAGATTGGACGACGAAGAGAGATTGTGTACTCGGCTCAACAAGGCGACTATCGCAACCTCGTTGCCATCAAATTGAGCATTACCCCCCCCCCAGACTTCTTCTTCCTGAACCCGGCCATCAATACCAACTGCACCAACCTTTTTGCATCGGAGTGTTACTGAATCGCCGCAGTGGGCGATATCAACACCTATACGGGCCGCCTAGGTTTCGTCATCGTCACCCTGGACCCCTCGGCGCCCTTCACAGGAATTCCCGTATACCGAACGCCCCGACGCCACCGAGACCCTGTACACCCGGCTGTAAACGGTCCTTCCAGAGACTACGGGCACGCGCGACAACTGCGTGGAGCTACTTCGCTGGAGACGACTACAAGTACAACCTCACGGGCTCCTCCTTCGCCAGCAACTGCGAACTCGTTGCGGACACCCACAACGTCGACCTCGAGGAATTCGGCTTGTGGAACCCCGGTCTCGGCAACGTATCGGAACCGGCGTGCGCATTTGAAAAGGGCGTTCGCTACTGCGGCTCGTGGTATATGGAACAAGGCAATGACGCTACCCCAACTGACGACTCCCTGACCACTATTTCTCTCGTGCTTGCCGGTAGCTGTGAGCGCAACTGTCGGCCTTTCGCTAGAACTTTGAAAAGAAGTAATCTGTTCTACCAGTCTGCCCCGTTAATTCTGTAATAGTTACCTGCATAGGTAGGTCTCATGGGAGAAAGGCTTCCACAAATTGCACCCTCTCCTCCATATACTCAAACGCTTTCCACTCCATGTTCTCCTCCTCCCCGTCCACAAGATCCTTAAACGCTGCGATAACTTCTTCCTCCGGCCTCCAGTCCTCACCGACCTGCCACGTCACTTTTCCTTTCCCAACTCCTTTAGGCGCATCGTATCTCACCCCCCATCGGAACATAACGGTCTGCTCCTCATCAGAAGTAGGAGGCACCTCATCACTCCCTTCATACTCTTGAACCCGGTCCTTCGAGGGCCGCCATGTAAGCCACGTAAAGAGCTCGGCGTCTTGAAGGGAGGGCATCTTTTGCCGTTGCAGAGACGAGGCAAACGCTAAGAGCAAAGGGTTGATTCGCTTCACGATGGGGCGTATACGGAACATATCGGGCGAGTAGTGTTCGTATATTCCCTGGTCACCCCAGTTCTCCTCCTCCTCCTCATCCCACAAGGTGTGCGTCTCGTCATCGTATTTCGGGCCTTCGGGCGGGTAGTGCTCCTCTCTCGTGATTTCGTATCCTGTTGCGTGGGGATTCTCGCCTCTGGGGCCGGAAAAGTACCAGCTGCCGGTAGGCGAGCACGGGTGGAATTCTACTTTGAGGTGCTGCATTCGTGGCCATGACAAACCAGCACCCCTAGAATCGAAAAGATCGGGGGTTATGAGCGCGATGACGTCTAGTTCCTCCAGGCGACTCCCCAGGTCTCGCAGCCCAAGAGACACGGGATCCATGCCGTCAAACTCAAAGGTCAACGGCAATACCATTGACGCACCGACAAGGTGAGGCATCTGCGCCGCTTGGTCCTCATACCCATAGGCGTTAGTCTGCCAGAACCAAAGACGGATCTTGGTGAGGGAAGACGGCAACAAGGGCAGGACATGACGCACACCCCGCCCGAACTCGACGCGGGCATCGCGCCAAGGACCAGCCCAAACACGGGTAATTCTGCGCATCGCACGAGAGGTGAAGGCAATGGGGAAACGCTCCCATAGCCAGGGGCACTCTAGCTCGCGAAGGTGAGGGAGGCGGGTGGCGAGATCGAGGGGCGTGCGCATGGAGACGGGCCGCATGTTGGCCGGATCTGGGCTGTAAGCTCCATCATGGAAGATACGTAGTTGGATGACGCGGTTGAGGAGAGGTAGACTGTCCGGGGTTTGGACAGTGAGGCGGCGAGTGTGGTAGGAGCGGTGCACGCAGTCTTCGGGGTCCTCTTCTGAGTTGGCGAAAGACTGGTTGGTGATGCGGATGAGGGGCCGAAGCCACTCATCTCGGCGGAGGAGTTTCGGGTCGTCCGAGGACGGTTTGTCTGCCATGTTCTCGAGGTCATGCAGTGCGTTGAAAAAAGCGTGCACTTGGGTTGAAAAGTGGGCATTGACGGCCTCGAACACGGCGGGAGGCTCCCTGCATGGGAGGGACTCGCCAGGTGGTGTCAAAATCAGGGGCATTTTCGCCTCGAGGTCGCACGCGGCAAAGACGACCTTGTTGCGCCCGGGCGGTGGATTAGCATTATAGTTGCGGACGATTTCGAGGAAGGAATTGAGCATGGCTTCTTTGGAAGGCGGCGGGGCTAGGATGCGTTGGGGCGCCATAGTGATTATCTTGATCCTCCGTACAGTCTGCGATGACTGACAGGTTTTATGTGACAGTATCTATTAGAGAGAAGCTAGGTAGGTTGTGATTAAGTTTGTATGCAAAGGGAAGAAAGAGCCGAAGAAAGGGTCCATGTTGTACTGGAATTAGCTGGTGCGCTAGTAGTAAGGTAATTCTAATATTAGAATCCTAGCACACTTTTTGCCTTGCTTTGAACGCACGGCTTAAATTAGGCTGTTTAAATGAAAAGACCCTAACATCCAGATATATTACTACTATACCCTAATATGAAATGATTTACAAAAACGAATAGAAGCTTCTCCCGTGCCCAAACAAGGCCACGTCTCCCTTGTAGAGTTTTGATTCCGACAAAATATTTCGCTGTAGCCTTCTCCCAAACATACCTCTCCCACAGTAACTCACGATCCACAAATGAGCGCTCAGAAATATACCCCACTCGCCGCCGATCCTGGCACGGCCCATACCTGTCGCTGTGGTACCACCCCGCCCCCGCCACCCCACTGGGCCCGCCGACGTACCATCTGGCTCCTCATCGCGCTAGGCTTCGAGACCCTCCTCCTCCTCGGTATCGCGTATCGCACAGCGCTGGCTTATGCACCCTCCTCGTCGCACAGGGGAAACAACACGGGGCTTCTCGATCCCCAGTCATTTCTACCGCCAAGTAAGATACGTACTGTACGGTTCCGTCGTCCGAAGGCAGTCTAACACTATCAGTTCCGCTCCAAACAATCATTTTCGAAGATGAGACCCCGTACCGGGACATTGGGCCCGCGGGAGACAAGCTATGGAATGACATGATGCCCAGTATTTCTCTTCCCATTCCAACACTAGATCCCAGCTAACACGCCAATTAAGAGGGGAAAGGCTTCGTCCGTCTCCCGAATGCGCGCCTCTATGATCTTCCGCCCAGCAAACCGAGCGGCAACGGCACAGACGGTGCAGAGGAGTTTTCTGCCTCTATAACGCACCAACTGCATTGTTTGGTTTGGATCCCTTCCTATCGCTGACGTGGGCAATTATGAGGCTGGAACTAACAACCGCAGGCGATGCTGAGGGATGTCATTGTGCAGTTTGGAAAGGGCAGCGCGTCCAGATTTTGGGACCAGTCAGCCAAAGGGGGTGATGGACATGCATATCACTGCCTTGATTATAGTTTGTTTCTACCCGTTTTACTCATCATCAGCGTCATGTGTACTGACTAGCGGTAGTTCGCCAGGGGATTCTCTGTGCCGGAGACACGTCTCTTGAGTTTGTGAAGGTGGAGTATGATGACCTTGGGAAGGTGAAATCGAGCTCCGTAGATGGAGATGGGGTAGCGCATGTTTGTCGTGACTGGGGCGTGGTTAAGGAGGCGTTGGAGGCAAAAAGGGTTGATGATCAGATGGGGATTCTGTGAGACATGGAATGAAGGACCAGCAAAACAATATAACAGTGGGTATTTGCTGGCGACCAAACTACTAGTCCACCGATCTCGATATTTTAGTGGGCCCTGAATCATTGTATGGAACTCTTATTAAGAGTTTAAGCTCGACCGATAAAGCGAGGCAAGGGGGATCACTATATGACAACCTAAACCCAGTAAAGTATTTGAATTTTAAATTGTAAATTCATTGGGCTGCACAGCGCTGCAAGTGCTCAGTCACGTAGAATGAAGACATCAGAGCTATTGTCTATAAAGTAATTAAATTTCCCGCCGTGATGTTAAAAGCAAGTTACATCTCTTTAACAAACTGGATCTCTATCTCATACCTGTCTGATAAATACCATCCCAAGTATACCATCCGTCTCCCAACATGAAGATTTCAATCGTTCTCACAACACTTCTGGCTGGGCTGGCAACAGCGGCTCCCTTGAACGACATAATTGCAGGAAAGAACGGGGCACAATTTTGCCTGCCCGAGCAACGCAGCTGCGATCCTAGCGCCGTGCGTGACAGTGCCAGATGCTGCAACGGATATAACTGCCAACTTGTATGTTTCCCCTTCTTCCAGAATTATATTGAATTACAATTAACATCTATTTCTTTTTGATTTTTAGAAAGATATATTTCGTTGTACTTTAAAAAGATGATTGTCTTTGTGGATGGGGACCCCCTTGAGTCGTTGTATGGAGTTCTCTTGCCAAAGGAGTTTAAGCTCGGCCGACTTGATCAGGGGTGCAATGGACGAGGTGAAATAGTTGCGGAGGCATACTTTGAAGGCTAGAAATAAACGCCGATTCTATTATCTGTTCATTTGGAGGTTCTCAGCGAATGCCCTTCCACCACTTTGCGCGGAATTCTAGAACCTTCCTTTCTTCAAGTAATTCAGTTGTGATGTCCTTTCTGGACGTGCTGGTGGAAGAAATCCACATAATCAAATAAACTCCTCTTGTAAGTGCGCTCCAAGCTTGTATGGTTCAACGTTTGCAGCCCATAGAGTGGGGTGAAGGTCCCAAACTTTGTATTCAAGATCAGTTATACGGTCTTCAAGGAGTTTATAGGTGCTAGGGTTGCCTACCTCGTTGGTCTCAAGATAAGCCCATGCCAGCGCGCCGATCACGTTCA
Organism: Pseudogymnoascus sp. BL549; assembly: GCA_001630585.1. Classification (NCBI taxonomy): domain Eukaryota; kingdom Fungi; phylum Ascomycota; class Leotiomycetes; order Thelebolales; family Thelebolaceae; genus Pseudogymnoascus; species Pseudogymnoascus sp. BL549. Next base: position 51,118 of record LNAR01002070.1, on the reverse strand, counting down.
CCCCGTCCTCGTGTATTGCCTTAAGCATCTCGGTCAAAAACGCCTGGTAGTAAATAGTCTTCTCCAGATCGTATCGCTGTTCATCTAGCGATTTGTACGTGTCGCCGGTGCCCGGGAACCCAAACTCCGCGACGAGGATGCCTGGAGGGCGGTACGTGTTCCATACAAAAGTGAATTGCTGCCTCACGTGAGCCGGAACAATAAAACTGTATGCAACGGCGCTGGAATCGCCGATGAGCCAGCCGTTAGAGTCGAAATTGACTATTTCCACACAGGTCGGCCAGAGCGGATTGGTAGGATCACTGGCGCAGGCGTCGATGCCCCCTGGTGGTGAGGTAGCGAGGGTAGAACTGTAAGGGTCGAAACTAAAGAAATCCATGGTGTTGTGAATGAGTTTTAGCTGATCCTCTGTCAGTGGGTCAATTTTGATACCACTGGTGCTGAGAACTGATTTAGGGATCTGCTTCCCAAGAAACACCGGGTTATTCATAATCCCAAGGCTAAAGTCCTGAGCGCGGAGGGCGGCAGCAACGTCTTGCTTATTGTTGACGTCTAAGGGGACAGCGAGATTGTTGGCAAATTTCATGGTTATCTTTCCAGTGCCTTTCAGCTCATTCTTATACCAATTGTACAGGTTTGCGTGGGCCACGAGGACATTAGTAAGCGCGTTAGTGGCAGGTTCAAGATTGGGCTCATTGACAGTTACCCAGTATGGAACACGGTCACCATAACGGGTCATGACTTGCTTGGCGTAGTATAGGAAATGGTCAGTGAAGTTTGAGTTGCTGTATGAGACTGACAGCGGCAGATCGTAGTGCAGGAGAGTGATAATTGGCGTGACTCCGTTGGCGATGGCCTCGTTAATCACATCGTCGTAGTGGTCCAGTGCTTCCGTGTTGACTGGGCTGTCCTTGACGCCAAACGGGACCACACGAGTCCACGGGATGGAGAAACAGAAGTACGGCAGACCAATGGAGCCTAGTCGCTTCATGTCCTGCTTGTACATGTAGTAAAACAAGGCATCGACGTTCGAGTCGTTGCCCCCAGGTTGCGTCCCGATTGAATCTTCCACAGATGGCCCTCGCCCTTCTAGCTGAAGGGCGCCTTCGAATTGAAATGCACTGCTACCGGCGCCCCAGACAAAGTCCGCTGGAAGGGTGTATCCTGTCGTGTCATGTACATCGCTAGGTACGACTGGCAGCGGCGGTGGGAATATCAGCTCGCTGCTTGGCACTGGAGTCGCCGCTCTAGTAGTTGTGAATGGAACTTCACTGGAGAACGTAAGACTCGCATCTTTCCACAATTGGGCGAATGCGCTCTGGCCGTACTTCCCGTCGGGAGTCGCCGTTGCTTCAGGATCCAGAGAGTACGTCGTATATGTGACGCCAGGGTCCAGCAGATGCGAAGCCTTATTGAAGTGGGGAGCATACGCGGTTGGAATTGGAAGTGGCGACCTTAAAGGCGTAGCGTATCGACTAGATGTCTTTGTCCCATAGTTGAAAGTGCTGTATTTTGGAACAGCTGTATGGCCAGCGACCTGGTTTAAGCGTGGTACATTCACAGCCTGGGCTTCGAGAACCGCCTCAGAAGAGAGCAGCGCTGTAAACAGAAGGAGAGCGAACTTGGTATACATTGTGGAAGTCAGACTCAATTTAATGATAGAGGAGAGTGTTTTGAACGTATTGAAACCCCTATAGTTGAGTTAGCACAGACATCAACCCCACACCGCGGACTCTACCTTGATATATATATGACGCCGGTTCTTGAGATATGCATGCTCTGTCTAGATCAAAACTATCATCATGGACAAACTACCTTTTAGGCTGAATAGCTTACTGGAAGCAGTTAACAAGGATAAATATGTCGGGCAAATCAGACCGAATGACCCTCATTCCTGTCTTCAAGTTCGTTGATCTATAAACCGTCTAACCCAGGTGAAATGGATGAATGATAAACAGACCGCCGTGGATTCCATACCATGACCGGTATTTCTCCGGTGGGGGCGGGTTTCCGTACATACACATCCCTGTTTGATTTCGGCTCTGAATTTTACAGTTGTACCACCTATGAGGTCGCGAATAATGTGACAGGTCCGTCATCACATAGACCAATACACGGACCTCTTATTGTGGATCAGAACGCAGTCAGCACGTATTAAGGTGGTTCGGCGTTACTCTAACCAATATTATATCTCCGTGAGCCAGACAAAAGGTATGGTGCGCTAAATATCCGCGGAAAATAAGTATCAAATGCATCCATGATGGTGCGAATTCCTGATCATGCCATGTCCCCATTCACACATTTATTTATTTATTCCGGTCGAAAGAATGTCTTATCTTCCATGCCGCGTACTGAGGAGCTCTTACCACCCATCAGCACCGATACCGGTAGGACGCTCACGCTTAAGTGTAGCTTCCTCAAGCTCCCACAAACGTAAACCGTCTTGGGATAGTCACTCACAACCCAATGCTGACTGTGCGGATCCCAGTTTATGATATCTCTTTTAACTAGGTCTGTTGTGAACGTCCTACTCGCATCGACTTGCACTTGCCCCACCCCCACAGGATCATTCAGCACAGACCCTTCCCCAGTCAGAACTTAGCTTAGTTTAGACACAGGCCCTGTTGGGATTGGGCGGGGTGCATGGCGCAAATATAAATTGTGACGTCGACAAAGAGAGCACTGATATTTTCGTGTATATTCTGCTGCTATATTCAAGTCCCCCCGCGCTTCCCGTAGAACTTCTTTCATCTGAGAATAAAGGCCTCTGTTTTCCTTTTCCCACCTCCCGCCGTTTGGAAATACCACCTTTCGTACTCAATTAAGCCAAGGCTGAAGTTAATTGTAGTAGGGCCTAATATTGGCCTCCGTTATCCTCTTGAAATCTCCTTCGTGGACCATTGCTCCTTTCTTTGACTCACGAAATTCTTCTATCTCTGCAAAGGTCTACCTGTCAAACCTATGAACAACTATCGGCTTCTCAGCCGGGCCATTATAGTGAATGCAAATCCACATATGTACCTAGAAGAATGATTGTAGAATGTGCATGAACGAATGAGAAACATTCGTTCATGCACGTTTCTCATCAAGGAGTGCCCCCAATGGTCATAAAAGCTCTCGTGTCGGTCTTGCTTCGAGCTCCCGAAGGCTCCTCACGCTCCGATCTAATCGCAAGATGAAGAACAATGAGAAGAATTGAATAAATCATGAGACATTAGCCCATCCGCAATTTGTTTGCTCCTAATAATCTCCGGTTTGGGGGGACTGTTCAAGGAAGAAGGATGCTGAGCTACTTGCGTTCTCATAATGACAAAAGCAGGGCAGTATTCAGATTAAAGTTGACCCTATAGCCGTAGGGAAGACAGAATATTTTAGATGCAAATGCAGCCTTGGCATGCTTTGTGGTGTCGACTGTTGGGTAATCGAAGTGAAGTAGTGGTTCGTAACCACGATGGGGATTTGAGGCTCTGTTGTAGAGCATCCCTCAGCTACAGATCAACACCATTTGGATGCCACAAAATTGAGGGTGGGCAGGACTATACAACATGAATAGTTCAAAATCCCATCGGCCATCCTCGGCCAGCAATGAGCAAAGAGTGAATATACATTTCGGTTATAGACTCTAAGTAGCCGTGGGGGCTTTTCAGATGGCTGGGGATAGGCAACAGTTCAAGGTATCTACCATCTCTTTAACAAAAATCTATTTAACGTGTCTTATTAGAACTATAATTCCCTTAAAAGATAGGACGTGTATCAACGAACCATTATCGGCCACTCTATATAACGCTGCCAGCTTTGTAGACAAACACCATTTTTATACACAACACAACACCTCTACTCCCCCCCTCTCACAATCTGGATATCCGTCCTAACAGTGATTTTCCCATCCCCCATCTCCTCCTCATCCAACCCCAAATCCTTCTCTTCCCTCCCCACCCTATCATTCATCTTAATATACACCGAATTCCCCAGCTGACTTCCCGACTTGCGGCGCGTGCTAAGCGACCTCGACCCCTTCGAGCCCGTACCGTACTTGGCGCCCTGTGAGCCGAGCGTCGTAGTGCGCCATGACGAGAAGGTGATGAGGCCGCGGATTGTGGGGAGGCAGGCGCAGATCATGCCGACGGAGGGCTCGATGTGCGTCCAGAGGGTGGCTTGGTAGACGGTATCTGGGGCGGGGTTAGCAAGATGATGTGAGCTGGAAATTGGAAAAGGGGGGGAGTTACATGTGGTGTCGGCGGGATCGATGTAGAAGAGTACGACGATGCGGTAGACACTCGCGAAGCAGACACTGGGAGTGGTTAGCTAAGTTTGAATCCGAGAGTAGGATGGGACTTACAAGCCGCCAATGGCGAAGACACAACTGAGCGCCAGCTTATCTTGCCACGAGCGCTTGAGGCGCCAGATGATGGGCAGGGGCAGGGCGAGGATGACGAAGTCCATGACGACGTTGAAGGTCTGGTTGACGATGAAGTACGTGGTGCCGTCGATGCACACGGCGTCGACGGACTTATCCCAGTAACCACGAAGTGGCCGACATTGGAGGGCGCAGGTGAGGAAGATGGCGGCGGCCCAGAGGCCGATGAGCCAGTTTATGTAGGCCGTGAGGCGGTGGAAGGTTGGGGCGGAGAAGATGCGGCGGTAGAAGCAGATGATGGAGATTTTGATGACGGGGCAGAGAGCGAAGTAGGTGAATTGGTTCGCGATGAAGATCTGGGGAGGGTTAGTGGGTGGAATGTGAGTGGGTTGAGGCGGGTTGTTTGACCTTGCCGAAGATAATGAGAGTTTCAGGAGAGAGCTCTGAGAAGTGAGTCCCGTTACCGCCGATGGCACACCCTTGGTTTTGATGTCAGCTGCTGGCTGAGGTTGCACACGGACATGGAGTGTCTCACAGAGAATCAATTGCACCAGCATCCCATATAGTAGAAACAGCGCCGTAAAGCAGAGGTAGTCATCTATCTCAATTTTGACCCGGCGCTTCAGCCTCGCTACAACGCGCAGGGCGGTAGCGACTGTAGCAAGACCGACCAACACCGTGACGATGATGATCATCTTCCATCCCCTCTCACTGGGCGCCATTATGGCTGGCGATCAGGACAAACAGGGCGATTTGACCGTCGTTTTTGCCCGGCAGACTGGCGTAGTTGAGGGCGGCATTAAAGTGATGACGGGCGGGCGCCGCGCAAAGGGATGGGAGCAGTCTTGTAGTATGCCGGAGTATTGCATGGCTGGTAATACTTTATTGGCACGCCAGGATGGCGATTGCGAGGGCGGCGTGGTTGGCGTGGTTGGCATGGTCGGCCGCTGTCTCACAGGGGATATGCAAGAGGACTCAACGGGCAGATGAGGGAACGAACTCGTCCTGAAGGATCTGGAAGCATATTCGGGTAGATCTGCCAATCAGGCCGATGGAGGGACGGATGATCGACTCGGGTATACATGGTGTCCACTGTGGATATATCGGTGATATATCGAGTGCATCGGGGCTGTATGTAGCATGTGCTGGGATTGGTGGTGTAGTCTCCGGTTATCATGTTGGTTAATGTGCTCCTAGCAGGGGAGTAGCAAGGGGTCGAGGTGGCTGGTGTGCACGTAGCGAGGTTTAGCACAAGCTGAAGTGGAGTGCGGTTATCGGAGGATCGCGACACTAGGAAACGCCGTCGCTATTGGCAAAGGACTCTATTCTGTGCATAGTGCCTGTGCTTTTTTGTGCTTTTCTGTGCTTTTCTCCTTGATTGAGGACACAGACTCTATATTCCATCTTCCATGATCCCTGCTAACCGGGGACCCCGGCTTCCTCATTAGCAGCTGCCTCATTAGATCCGCTCGTCCTCTCACCCGCGACACAGTGCACCCTATTTGTGTATCGATTCCGTGGATATCCAACAGCCACGATGCACATGCGACGCCGAGACTGGCATGGCCATTTCGTGGGTTACAGCGCGGGTGGTAGGGGCGAGAAATTAACTCCAATCACTGCCCTGAAACCTTCCCCCCCGTGGTCTCGGTCCTCGGGCCGTTCGTTGCAAGTTGAGTCGGAGATTCTTCTACAAGAACTTATTCTGCGATCCTTCTGCATTCCTTCTGCGTCTCTTCTGCTTTTCCCCCAAATCCGTGTTCCCTCGCTGCAGCGCAGCTTTGTTTGTTTTTAATTGCCCGTCATCTTTCTTTCCTCTTCACCCGGCTCCTAATGACAGGTGCCACAATGACTTCTCCCATACAGGACAATCTCTCCGTGTCCGACGATACCATGCCGCCGTCGCCGGAGAAGCTTCACGCTTCCCCCGACATCATGCAGAAGAGGAGCAGCAAAAATGTCGTCCTCATCCCGCAACCAAGCGATGATGAAAATGACCCGCTGGTAAGTGAGACACTGCGACCCAGCTCGCGGCCTTCCAATCGCGTACGCGCATGAAGCATTGAGAATGTAAATATTGAACCCGCACACAGAACTGGCCTATAAGGAAGAAGATCATCATCTTCGCATGCATCTGCCTCGCCGGCTTCGCGGGACAGATGTCGCCCAACTCCAACCAACTCACCTTCGTCCTCCAGATCCCCACGTACAAAAAGACGCAGGCCGACCTGCTCAATACGGTCGCCGCTGGGCTCGCCGGATGGATGGCGGGTCCGTTCTTGTTTGCGCCGTTTGCCGGCCTCGTCGGCCGCAGTTCGGTCATCTTTTGGAGTCTCGTCGGCACCTTTGCGTGCCAGATCTGGGCGGCGAAAATGACGGGCCCAGATGACTTCATCCCCTTCACCATCTCGCGCCTCATCTGTGGCTTGTTCGGCGTCATCCCCGCTATCATGGGGACGGGGTACATCATGGACATGTTCTATCTACACCAGCGCGGCAAGGCCTTTGCCATCTTCGAGGTGCTGATCATCTTTGCCGTCGTCGGGGGCGGCACTCTAGGTGGGTTTATCGCCGAGTCTAAGCCGTGGGAATACGTCTTCTGGTGGACTCTGGGACCTGTTGGAGCAGCTATTATCCTGGTATTCCTCTTCGTCGAGGATACCACCTTCAGCCGCGACGCCAGCGTCCCAAACCGCGACCCAATGCCCAAGTCCTGGTTCCCTAACCGCGTCGCAACATTCTTCCCCGGCTCACGCACCCAGCCCACTGGAAGACTCGCTGAATTTGTATGTCCCCTCCATCTTCAACGTACCCCGCATTCACTTATAGTCCCTAGAAACGCCGCGCCATCGTCCCCCTTCAAATCACAATTGCCCCCATCACCCTCTGCGTCGGAACCTTCGTCTTTGTTGCCCTCGGCCTTCCCATCATGCAAGCCTCTACCCTCGCCATATACCTTATGCCCCCCGTCGTCGCCGGCGGCTACGGCTTCTCCTCGCTCCAGCTCGCCTTCTTCACCATGACAGCCTGGATCGGCATCCTCGGCGCCCAAGCTTACGGGTATTTCTTCAACGACACCATCCCCCTCTGGCTTGCGCGCCGCCGCGGCGGCGTCTGGCACCCCGAGTACCGTCTCGCCAACGCCCTGCTCCCGGGCCTGCTTCTCCCAATCGGCCTCGGGATCTACGGCGCGGCTTTACAGTTCCACCTACACATTATGGTTCTCGCGCTCGCGAGTTTCCTAATTTGGTTCGCTGCACTGCTCGTCCTGCCTATATGCTACAACTACATTGTGGAGTGCTTCCTGCGCACGCCTGTCGAGGCTAGCGTCGCACTCAACTCGTACCGTATTGCGTTTGGGCTCATGAGCGTCTTCATTATCACGCAGTGGCAGATGGCTGTGGGCGTCGGCTGGATGTGGGGCATGGGTGCATTTTTTGTACTGGCAGTGGATGTGCTGATGGTCTTGGTGATCTTTAAGGGGCATGCGGTGAGGAAGCTCACGGTGCATATTAGTGACAGTATTGTGGCGACTGAGGACGGCGAGAGGATTATCGGCGAGAAGGAGGATGGTGCTGCGTAATGAGCTGCTGGGCCTGCAGATGTAACGAAATCGTATAAAAGTGCTTGGACAATGAGTCTACTAATGGTCCACGTGAAAAGTCTAGATATACTGACGTTAGTATCGTATCTACTGTAGTAATAAGCTGTTTCATTATTTCTATTTAACCTCCGTTTCGAATAAAGCTAAAGTCGATACAAATGCAGCTTGACACAATACTATACCCATACTCGAACCTCCACTAACAATATACATTGATAAGTGCACCCCGTTGTTCTGCTGGATATACAACCCCCATGCTTCTCATACAGCCACATACAGCCACTAGCGTTGATCTTAGTCAATCGGGCAAGGTTAAATCGATGGTGGGCGGTCCGACCCTAGCATTCCCCTGTCTGGTCCCTGTCCGATCCCAGTCCGGTCCCTGTCCTGCCAAGCTCTCTCCACTGTCCGTGTACTGGGTCGAGCGCCTAGAAGTCCGTCTCCCGCTAACCGCCTGACGCAGCCGAATCTTCACTATTTCCATAACAAGGGCCTGTGAAAGGCATATTCACATACATACACTGCATACTAAGCACCGAACATGCAGACCGACGAGATGGTCACTCAGCACCGAACATCGGACAGTTTATAGCTAATTCGTATAAGTGTGATTTCCACATTCTGAAACAATTCCAATAATATATCCATGCGTCTACAGGCACCCTTGAAGCGTGCCACACTGCTGGGTCGAACCAATATGGACGCAAATTGCCATTCTTCGTGATAAATGGCTCATAGCGGACGAAGGCCCGCACCGGCCTGTGGTTACCTTCCACCGCCAAGACTTGCTTTGCGCACACCTTGGCATTGGTCCTTCCTTTTCTTCACATGATACTACGACTGCTTCGGGGACGTTACACATAACCTCCGGTACCACGGCGCACCTTGGCCCTGAAGCGGACCTGGCCTTGATGGCAACGTGGTATCGAGAGATGAGGATACCGCTTCAACCTCAACACACAATACTTGTGAGGAAGCGCAAACCGAGACCAACGGGGTAATAAAAGAAGATACTAGTTAAACCTCACATACCGACACTCTCGCGGCCAACGTGGTATCATACAACGGAACCGACGCAACCAAGATGGCATCAAACGACAGCAATGGCGCTGCCCCATCCCAAATCACCGTCCCCTCCTGGATCAACGGCATCGAGGAAACCAGCCCCTCAACCTTCGACGTAATAAGCCCCTACACCAACACCGTCTGCTGGACGAGCACCTCCGCCACCCCCGCCGACGCCCTCCGCGCAGTCGACGCCGCATCCACCGCCTTCCCCGGCTGGGCAGCGACCAAACCCACCGCGCGGCGCGACATCCTCCTCCGGGCAGCCGACCTCCTCGAGGAGCGCACGGAGGCTAATGCTGAGATAATGCGTACGGAGATGGGCGCCGATGTGGGCGCCTCGCAGTTCTTCGTCGTGCCTCTTGCGATTAAAATGCTTCGCGATGTCGCAGGTCGGATTACCTCCGTCTGCGGTAGCGTGCCCATTGTGGAAGAGGAGGGGCAGAGCGCCATCGTGTACAAAGAGCCTATGGGTGTCATCCTCGGGATAGTTCCTTGGTTAGTGCCCTCTTTTATTTCTCAAATTTGACTACCCCTCACCACCTCCGTTTGCTACTTATCTATCCCATACTAACCCCCCGTCTCCAGGAACGCACCCTACGTCTTCGGCATCCGCTCCGCCGCCACCGCCCTCGCAGGCGGCAACACCACAGTTCTTAAATCCTCCGACCTCTCTCCACGCTGCTACTGGGCCATTGGCCGCGCTTTCGCCGATGCGGGCCTCCCCGCCGGGTGTCTGAATATCGTTTCTTGTCGCCCTGCTGATGCGCCCGCTGTCGTCAACGCCATGATTGCGCATACTGCTGTGCGCAAGATTAACTTCACGGGCAGCACCTCGGTTGGGCGTCGCGTTGCGAAGGAGGCGGGGATGCAGTTGAAGCCCTGCTTGATGGAGCTGGGTGGAAAGAATAGCGCGATTGTGTGCGAAGATGCTAACCTCGACGTCGCTGTGCCATCCGTTATTGCAGGGGCTTTCTTAAACGTAACACCCCCCCTACCCCCCCTACCTGGTTAACCAAGTCACCATGCTAACCATCCCTCCCCATAGTCCGGCCAAATCTGCATGTCCACCGACCGCATCGTCCTCCATTCCGCCATCGCTCCTGCCTTCGTCGCAGCCCTCAAATCAGCGCTTTCCTCCGCACCATTATCCGACGCCCCCACCCTCGTCTCCGAGGCCTCAAAGGCACGCGTCCAATCCCTCGTCACGTCTTCCCTTGCCTCAGGGGCGCATCTCATACACGGCTCCGTCGATGTCGAGCCAGGAGAAAAGGCATCAAGCGTCCGCCTCGCACCTGTTATTGTCGGCGGCGCGGGAGACGAGGATCCCCTCTGGACAGATGAGGCGTTCGCGTCGCTGGCGGCGTGTAGAGTTGTTTCGTCGGACGAGGAGGCGGTGAAGGTCGCGAATAGCGGGGGTTATGGGCTGTCGGCGTCTGTGTTCACTGAGGACCTGAGGAGGGGGTTTAGGATTGCGAAGAAGCTGGAGTCGGGGTAAGTGTTTTCCTTGGGGAGGTGTGAGTGACTGTATACTGATGAGAATAGGGCTGTGCATATTAATAGTATGACGGTGCATGATGAGCCGGTGTTGCCGCATGGCGGGGTGAGGAATAGCGGCTGGGGAAGGTTTAATGCCAAGGAGGGGCTGGAGGAGTTTCTGGTTACCAAGACTGTGACGTGGAAGGATTAGGAGGTCTGCATAAGGGGCAGCTTTAGCTGGAGCTGGCTGTAGCTGGCCTAAAAATGTCATGGTCAAATTGCCTCTTAAGAAGTCCATCAAGTGTGGCCTTCATAAATGAACCGGTACTCTTGAGATTAAAAATCTCTTTGATATTATTCCCGTCAAGGATTGGTGTGATGGTTGTCGCATCTTGCAAGTTCTGCTGAAATATCAAGTTTATAAATGTAGAATAGCGCTCAAGGTGCACTGCGATGATGCTCTCCTCTGGTACCGATTGTTCATATACTACTTCCGCCAGCAGTGAATAAAGGACCTGAAGGTTCCATGTTGTTCCCCATGATCTGATTGCAATACCAGTAATGTTTTGGGGGATAGCAGAGCTGCGTATGAATTTGTTCTTCATTAACTGTTGTGATTCCTGGAAAATGCTATACCAGACTGCTTGCAAGTCTGATAGCTCGAAGAACTCTCAACGGATCATCCATAAAAGTTTGATACGCTCAAGTGGGGTCCTTAGATATCAGCCGCCATATAATCAAGACCCATCCCTGTGAAATTTTTGAGTTGTTGCGTATCTAGATTGTAGAAGAGGGCGTTGATGGTAGCGTCTCGACGAAATGCGTCCTCTCTGGCAATTCCATCCTCGGAGTTTGGCTGTTTGGCGTATAGACCTCCGTTCTTAAATTCATGATATCTACATGCAGGCCAAAAACCTTTCCAATAGCGGTTTCTAGATCCTTCGACATGTCGGGATTGCGGGTGGTAGTTTTGAAGCCAGTGAAGAGGCTCCCTTACCCTTATTATGTGATCGCAACCATCTCAACCACCTTAATCCATCGTCTTTTGTTCACCGCACAAGAAAGTCATCCGAATCGTTACTCAAACTCTCCTGTTTCCCCTCCCCGTTATGATTCCTCCCCTCCCCGCTTATAGACTCACTTAATTGGATTGCACCACCATTAGAGCCCGGCCCACCACCAATGCTGTCGAACCCAGGTCCACGGGTAGAATAGCCCCCTCCGTTCCTAGTCGACCTGGTTCCGGTCCCCGTCCTCGCGCCTTTCACAATATATACGCGGAGACAGGTTAGACTCACGACGATGACTGCGATGGTGCTCTCTATGGCAGACCAAAGGGCGAGCCACACCAGTTCCGGGTGAGTGCGTGTGGTGTTCGTGACGATGACGCGGACCACAGCAAAAACGATTATGATTACGCCGAGGCCGACGATGGAACCGATGGCAATTTTCTCAGTACGTGAACGCTTAACTACCCAGAGTAGCTTCCAGGGGAGGGCGATAACTGCAGATTTGGGGTTAGAGGTGAAATAGAGAGGATATTGCGGGGGAGGGGATTTTGGTAAGGAGAGACGTACTGGCAAGATCACTGATAATGTCCAGGGCAGTGCTACCCTTCAGACTCAGAAGCGAAAGTTGGATATTACGGTCAGTTGAGCAACTGCCTGCGAGATATAGTTAGTCAGTTGTTGCAGTTGTTTCCAAGAAGTAAGATAAGTTGGTTTTAATTCGTACCCACTGTAAATCCGGTGCAAGAGATCGGATAGCTGATGACACAAAATATGTATCCTATAACTGCGATTGCAGTAGCGCCGTACCATAGAATGCGGTCGAGCTTCAACCCATTTCCAAGCGGGTAAAACAAGGTTAAGAACGAAGCCTTGACTGTCCATAAGCACGACCAGAAAGCCACTGTAATGGCGAATTGCATCCTTAGATACAGTTCCGTTTCGGAAATGAATTTGGCCTCTGCTTCGGGGGTTGTAGGCATTGGCTGGATACCTGCCGATACCTCAACTAGATTGAACATTGGCTCTCGAATGACTGTATACATGATAGCTGATGCGACGAGGAGGGCCAGAGCGAAGAAAGTGAATGTATCATCGAGCTGGAAGCCGCCATTGTAGCGCCGACGGATATAGCCTCGTAGGAGAACAGATAATGTAGCTAAAAACACACCAATCCAGACAACGAGCTTTAAATATGTGGTCAGAGAGGGGGGTTCTTGACTGCTGGGCCTCGACTCACCATCAGCGCCAACCTCGTCGTGGAGGGAGGCTTCTCCTCGATTTCTCCTGGCATTAAGGCGAATATTATTGCTATGGCGCGCTGTATACCATAGTTCCAGAGGTTCACGGAGCCTCGCACTGACCCACGATGCCATTTATGATAAGTGCTAACATTGAGGATATAAAGCAAAGGTTGAGCGCCTCCTACGGCAACACCCGTCTCCCACCAACACTCCGGAGGGATACTGATCGGAGCATGGATAGATAGAGAAGGTCGGGCTAGTTAGAAAGAAATTAAGGGCCAGGTGGTAGGATCTGATTCCCGGAGTTTCGATCCTTCCATGGGTATATACATCATTTTGCTATATACCTGGTGTTGGTTGGTTACCGTAGTAGGTATATACCCGGTGTTGGTTGGTCGGTTAGGTATATACCTGCTGTTGGTTGGCCGGTTACGATCATTTCGCCGAGCACCGGGGGAGTAGCGCAGCACTTGGTCTGCGTTCTCAAATAACAAGGTGCGCCCGGAAGTCTCTGTTGCCAACACTTTGCCAACACTTTAAAGGTGACTTTAGAGCTTTAGAGCAAGTTATACTTACCATCACCGGCATCACCACATCATCCATTCTACGCGGGTCGCTAACATACGATGCGGACTATTTGAGATCTGCGAAGGGGTAAAATCTGGAGCCTACGCCTTCCATAGATGGCGCCAGTTACCCCCAGCGCCCGTCTTGAACTAAAAGGTGCTAAGCATGCACAGGAAATTCCTTGTGGATTCACCGATTGACGCAGAGCCTCTGATACGTCCCGTTATGCCAGGGTCCACCTGGGCCCACCGACAGTGAAGCCGTCAGTTTGCTACCCGGGCCGCCCCCCGCCCACACTGTTAAGTGCACACTGTTAAATGTGGATTTAAATATCCCTGTCCAAAGGCGTCGTTCCTGAATATAAACGTGGTAGGTTTGCCCAGGAGCAGGCACAACCCGGAAAACACGCTCGTGGGACACCGCACCCCGCGGAAATTTCACTCAGATTGCGTCTACGCGATCTGTACCTTTCTATCGGAGCTAAGGTAGGCCCGAGAAATGCTAGATATACGATATACGATATACGGTGCATGCTACGTAATGAGGTTACTTGCGTAGAGCGCATAGGTAAGCTCCAACTCGGCCCCGAGTACTTTACTGAGGGTTAGGGCTCCCTTATTGCCCAAACTGTCTTCTCTGCATCTTTAGCCTTCTGCCTCGCTCTACTTCTTAGGCAAAGGCTAAACCAATCAACCCTCACTCAATATCCCAGGAGTCAGTATGAAGCTTATTCAACTGTCAATTGAGCACACTGCGGCTTTGCTAAGCTTGCTTGGCCTTGCCTGTGGTGCCGCCGTTCCTGGAGATGCCCAATCTCGAGATGTTGCTGCAACTGCATCATTGACTTCATCGTCCGGGACCTACTGCGTAAGTGATGCTGGGCGCTAATTCTCCAATCGCGTCAATCGGCATGCAATCGAACCCGAAGAGCTAACAATTCTATTCAGTGCAAAGCCCTACAGCTTGCCATGGGTAGCAAGGTCTCCCTTCCAAACACCACGCCTTACAGAGACTCAACTGGGTCGTTCTACTCTTTGCAGAACACCGCCATCACGCCAAGCTGTGTCGTATCTGCTACGTCAACCGCAGATGTTCAAAAAGCGGTCGGAATCCTAAGTAGTCTCTCGCTGGTGGGCCAAGTGACAGGCTCCGGCTGCAAGTTTGCAATCAGGAGTGGTGGACATTCGCCATGGGGAGGAGCAGCTACCATTCAGGACGGTGTCGACATCGACCTGAGTGCGCTCAACCACGTGACTGTTTCATCCGACAAGACGACTGTTTCGGTTGGACCAGGAAATAGGTGGATTGATGTGTACACAAAGCTCGATGCGTTGGGTCTCGGAGTTTCTGGTGGTCGTGTCGCTTCTGTTGGAGTTGGTGGTCTCATCACTGGAGGTGGAATGTCCTTCTTTTCAGCACGTCACGGCTTTGTTTGCGACACAGTTACTGAATTCGAGGTATGACTACACCGGTATATGTTGGATTTTATATGAGATATCTTTGCTGATATTTCCAGGTTGTCCTTGCATTTGGTAAGGTTGTTGTCGCGAACGCCAACACTAACCCAACTCTCTTTTCTGCCCTCAAGGGAGGCAGCAACAACCTCGGTGTTGTCACTCGCATCGAACTTGAGGTTTTCCCCCAAGGCAAATTCTGGGGTGGCTCCGTCGTCTATCCCAGTTCTACAATTCCACAGCAGCTCGCTGCCTTCGTGGACTTCACTGGCCAAAAGTCATATGATATCTACGGCGCCCTTATCAACAGCTACGCTTACAACGCGGACGCAGGTGACTGGATTGTTGCTAACAACTATGAATACACAAAGGATGAGGCCTATCCAGCTGTCTTTGACAAATATACTAGTATCCAGCCAGAGCTGGTAAACACTATGCGCATTAGCAACATGTCCGACTTTGCAATTGAGCTCGAGGGCACTAACGCGTACGGAAAAGCTCAGATCTTCTACACTGCAACATACGTAAACGACCTGCCAACCCTCACCAACTTATTCAACCAGGCCAATTCTTCCCTGCAGTCTGTTATTGGTGTTGATGGCCTAGCCTGGTCCCTCTCGCTGCAGCCATTGCCTACCCAGATCACGAAATTTGGTGATTCTACAGGAGGAAACTCCCTTGGTCTCCATGCATCGAGTGGCAACCTCGTTCGTAAGTCTAGCCATGTTTCAAATCTCTGCTGATATTAATGGAACCGTAAACTAACTCATTCCTCCAGTTGCTCTTCTCACCGCCTCCTGGCCAAACGCAGCGGACGACGCAGTGGTCACTGCAGCTGTAACAGACATGTACGCTAAGGCTAACGCCTTCGCCAAATCGAAGGGAACCTTGAATGCCTTCCAGTACCTGAACTACGCCTACAAGACTCAGTCCCCAATTACTGGATACGGAACCGATAATGTTCGAAAGCTGAAGGCAGCTAGCAAAAAGTTCGATCCGTTCAAGATATTTCAGAATTTTGTTCCAGGTGGATTTAAATTGTAGAGCGGGACTGATAGATGAAAATTCTTAACATAATTGATGATTGGATAAATACTGTTTGTCATAAACAGAGCTTTAGACCTAGCAGTCTATATGAAGAAGCCGTACCTTGGCGCTATAATAAAACTAGATGAAGGAAGAACACTCGTGTACCAGGTGCTGAACAGGACACAAAGCCACAGGCTAGGGACGATCGTCCGCGGCGCATCCCTGCGTTCAGCCGTTGGAGATATTGTACGCACCATCTACTAATAGCATGAGCCACCAACCAACCCCGCATCCCTGGCAGGACTGAACTACTCCGTAAGCTTCAGATACGCAATTATACGCACTTATGCGTGGTACAGAGAAACGCTGGAGAGGGCAGTGCTGTTAAGATGGTGGCCTCCCTACCAGCCGAAGCCGACAATTACAATGCTGCCATCAGCGCAGATACGCATAATACGCGGCAGGCATATCTAAAGAAAAGATTGAAACTTGATACTGTATACGGTAACCATGGGGCAAAGCAGCTTGTCCGCCAGTGCGATTCCCAGGTTTTTGGGTCGAAGATTACGGATTGCCGTTCTGTGATTGGCCGCGGCGGACTTCTGTCATAACGTCCAATGGTGCGTTTAAGTGCATGCCTGCAAGCTTACGGAGTAATTCAGCCTTGCCAAGGATAGGGGGTCCCCAGATTCCGGCTGCACTTACGCGGCCTTGACAGCCACACTTCTCTTATTCTCTAAACCTACCGGATTCTGACCTAGAGATGACACCAGGGCTACCTTGGCGCCGCTTACCGCGTTGACCATCGTAGGAACAAAGTATAAAAGCGTTATTCATCGCCTTCACTAGAAGAATATATATGATATTTTCCGTAACCACTTCATTCTCTAGTACCTCCCTTACTCTCACCGTTATCTATTCATATCCATGTTGTTTTTTATTTCCTTCGTAGCGATAGGCCTGCTCGCCCTTAGCAGCCAGGCCGATGCAAAGGACTTCCCATGTCCGCCCCTGGGACTGGCGCTTCCTGTGCCTAAGAGCCCCAGCTCAAATACAGCAGTGACCAGCACTCTCGAAATCGCCAAAGATTGGTTCGCAAACCTCACAGCGGACTTTAATAGAACGGCTGTTTCTCTTACCGTCAAATCCATCCACGAAGATGCTCCGCTGCTTGACCTCCACCACACCCCCTCCCGTGCGGATAACAGGAGCGTATCAGAGGTCAATTCACAGACAGTATATCGGGTCGGCAGTATCTCAAAAGTCTTCTCTCCTCTTGCGGCGCTGCAGATCGCTGAGATCAACATGGATGACCCTGTGACTAAATACGTTCCCGAGCTCCGAAATCTGCAGAGCCAGCAGGATGAAGTCAATGATCTCACTACTATTGCCTGGGACAACATTACTGTCGAGAGCTTGGCTAACCACTTAAGTGGCTTTGGATCGATGCGTAAGTGGTATCTCGCTATGATAAATACTCCTAGCAACTAAAATGGGTAGTTGCGGGCGATCTTGCCAGCATCCTCGAGGACCCCTCTGTTCTTGGACTCCCTAGGTTAAACGCGTCTGAGGTTTCCGCATGTGCAGGTCTAGGAGGCCTTCCATCCTGCACAAAGGAAGGTAAGAAAAACTTTAGCCAATAACTCTCTACCCCTATCCGATTCTCTCTCGCTAATGTGTCGACACTTAGATTTCTTTACCTTCTTTGGCAAGCACCGCCCAGCGTTTAGTCCCTTCACTACGCCCATGTACAGCAACTCTGCCTACACTATCCTCAGCTGGGTCGTCGAGGCCGCCTCCGGCAAATCATTCGAATCCTACCTCCAGGAAAACATTTTTGATGTCGCCGACATGGTGAGGACCAGCTCAGGGGCGAATCCTGAGAATGGCACCGGTTTCATCCCTGAAGGTGATATTTGGTGGGACGGTGATATGGGTATCTATAACCCGTTAGTTGCCCTGCTTGCTCTCGACTTGGATTTTACTTGCTAACCGAAAGACAGCGGCGGTGGCTTCTACTCGACTACCGACGACCTTACCAACCTCGGCCAGGCAATCCTCAAGAACCGCCTCCTTAATCCTGCCCAAACACGCAAGTGGCTGAAGCCCACAGAACACACCTCGTCTCTCGGCCAGTCTGTCGGCGCCCCTTGGGAAATACTCCGAACAAGAAACCTAACTACCGACGGTCGCGTCATCGACCTCTACACTAAGTCAGGCAGCATCGGCCCCTACAAGGGCATGTTTGTTATCGTTCCTGACTTCGATATCACCTATACCCTGCTCATGGGTGGTCCTGAAGCCTCTGTTGTGGGCGCGACGAGCAGCGCGGTGGAGATGGGAGCGATCCTGATTCCTGTCTTGGACCTAGCCAGTAAAGAAGACGCGAAGTCGAATCTAGTGGGGACATACATCGACAAGGAGAGCAACTCCACCATCACCCTCACTGTCGACGAGGGCCCGGGTCTCCTCGTCACCAACCTCGTGATGCGCGGTGTCGATGTCATCGATAACTACGCCCTCTACCAAGGTGGTACCACTGAAGCCACTGTCCAACCCCGAGAGGTCACCCCTCGTCTATATCCATCCGGCCTCCAGGCTAACGGCCAGATCGGCTTCCGGGGCATCTTCGACGTTACTCCTATCGAGGGAAACTCAGGTCCGGATAATCTGTCCTCATTTATTCCCCAACTGTCGTGCGTAGCTTTCTTCATGTTCGAGAGTATTACGTATGGACTGAACACGATCGAGGACTTTGTGTTCTCAGTCAGTGAGGACGGTGCGGTTGAGGAGATCGATGCTCGGTTCTGGCGCGTGACCCTAGGCTTGAGCAATAGGGGTGAGCCAAAGCTTGACTAGCCTATTAGCATTCCCTTCGCGTCATTCCTCCTCCTGTTGTCATTGCCCTCTCGTTAACAAAGCTATATTAGCTGTCTACTTAGTTTTTATCGAAATACTACATATTAATATATTGTTACTACAGGCATTTGATTTATTTTGATTTTGATTTTTATTAAAAAGGAAATTAACGCGTGACTTTCTTTAAATTTATAATACCTACTTAATATCTTCTAATATGATCAAATCTGCATTTGCTGTACCCGACAATATTAGGTCTCTGTCGGTGTCAATATATTGGCGATATGCGACACCCGACAATCGCGATCTAGAACCAGTCCTCAAGTGCAGTTGATACGGGTGGAAGCTCTGTGGATTCTTCATAATCAATTATTTTTATACCAGATAAGTTGATTAGCGTGAGTTAGTATCTCCTACTATTACTATACACATTGGCGTGCTGATTGAAGACGTGCGGAGGTAGTGACTGATCTCTGGCGGCGAACTCCACACAATTGAGATATTACTGCAACATTGCTGTTATTATTATTTTATCAAAAAATTCAAAATTAGTGATAGAGAAAGATGGAATCAGGACAAGCCGCCGCGCAACGTCTCGGCCAAATCGAGAAACATTTCGGTGGTTCTGTCGGCTCACCTATTCGAAATGTCTACGTCATTAGTGCTGCAAGAACACCCACGGCAAAGGTAAGACTACAACACCATCATTTGCGCATGTAGCTAGAAGTTAATGCGTATAACAGTTTAATGGCTCTTTCAAAACAGTGCCCGCGCCTAGGTTAGGAGCTGCTGCCATAAAAGCAGCATTCACCAAGTCCAACGTCCCAGTGGAGCACATTCGCGACGTTTACATGGGCAATGTTCTGCAAGCCAACGAGGGGCAAGCCCCTGCTAGACAAGCCATGCTCTTTGCCGGGTTGCCATCTACCACAGACGCTGTGACCGTGAACAAGGTCTGCTCATCTGGTCTGAAAGCCGTTATGTTGGCCGCACAAAACATCCAGTTGGGCCTGGCCGACGCAGAAATTGCTGGTGGCATGGAGAGTATGACGCGAGTCCCGTATTATGTTCCTCGGGCATCCCTGAATCCTTCTTTTGGTTCGATGGAGATGCAAGATGGACTGATTGGCGATGGTCTCTGGGATGTGTATAAGCAGATCCATATGGGTACCTGCGCTGAACATTCTGCGAAGCAGTTCAATATTAGCAGAAAGGAACAGGACGAATTTGCTGTACAAAGTTTCAAGAAGTCGCAGAGAGCTTGGAAAGAAGGCAAATTTGATGAAGAGATTACTTCGGTCACTGTCGATGACAAGAGGGGTCAGTCAGTCAAGATCTCTGAGGACCAAGGGTACCTCAGCTTGAACGAGGAAAAGATTCCCAACCTGCCACCAGCGTTCCTAAAGGATGGGACAGGGACTATTACTGCGGCCAATGCCAGCTCGATGAATGATGGAGCCAGTGCTATGGTGCTTGTAAATGCAGACCTTGCTGCACAATACGGAAAGTCGAGCCGTGTCCTGTCGAAGATTGTGTCATATGCAGATGCAGCTGTTGACCCCATCGATTTTTCCATAGCGCCAGCTAAAGCAATTAAAATTGCTCTGCAGAGAGCTAACCTGCAAGCTAAGGATATTGCACTCTGGGAGATCAACGAAGCTTTTGCGAGTGTGGTCAAAATCACGCAAAAACTGGTTGGGTTCGACGACAACAAGGTCAACGTTCTTGGAGGCGCAATCTCTTTGGGCCATGCGCTTGGAAGCTCTGGGTCAAGGATTCTGACGACTCTCTTGCATCAGTTGAAGGTTGGGGAATATGGTGCTGTAGCCTTGTGCAATGGTGGCGGTGCGGCAAGCGCAATGATTATTCGTCGAGTAGACTTGTCTTTGTAGGTAGGTTTTTACATAGAGTCATGACTTGGATAAAACTAAATTATAGTAAATTAAGTGATTTTGTTTTGAAAGTTATCCATGGACTTGCACGGTTGACATGTGGTAATATACACGTCGTCAAAATGTAAACCGAAAGCTGTCGATCCATTCAGAATAAAAAAATCGTAGCTTGCATTCCTTCAGAGATAATCTTCTGACAGAGATCATTCCAAAAGAAACAAATGCACAGTTTAGTACACTTAAATATATTTTTAGTGGTGCTTGCATGTAATCTAAATGCACGCTATATATCTATAGTGATGTCCGTACTCCTGATTGATTAACATGACCACGCTTCAGCAGATCTCAGTATTGTTAGCTCTAAAATTCCTTCCATGGGATTTCAATAAACGTACCTTCGCCAATCTTTCTAATGTCTGCTTTCTTCAATTTGCCATTCGCCGTCTTGGGCCACTCATCAGGCACGCCAATCTTCGTATCACCCAACCACCAAATGTATACAGGCACTTTATACCTGCTGAGCGCTTTCCTCACCCAGGTTTTGACTTCATCATCCGAAAGTCGTCTCTTGGCCTTTTCGTTTAATTCGAGAATTGCTGCAACTTCTTCGCCATATCTTAAGCTCGGTACACCAAATACAGCGCAGTGCTTGATACATGGGTGTTGGTATAACTGTGCCTCAATCTCGAGAGGAGATATATTCTCTCCGCCCCGAATAATGAGTTCTTTGATCCTTCCAGTTATGACAAAGTACCCCTCACTGTCAAGGTATCCCTCGTCACCAGTATGCATCCATCTCGCTTCCCTCCGATGCGCTGCACCAAGAACAGAAGACAAATCCTCGCTGTGGCAACGAATCGTCAGGGCTGTTTGTTCCGGCTGGTTGTAATACGAGTGCATTACGCCAAATCCACTAACGACGATTTCGCCTCGCTGTCCCCAGGGGAGCGTGCGGCACTCTGAATCTACTATTTTGGCGATAAACCCAGGGAGCAACCTACCAGCCGTTTTTAGCTTTTTCGGTATAGGGTCATCTGCGGTAGTCATTGTGGCTATGGACGAAAGCTCAGTCATGCCCCAGTTTGTGTATATGTCTTGAATAGGGAATCGGTTGATCACGCGTCGTAAGAGGCCGTCTGGCATTGCAGAGCCGGCCATGAGTCCAAACCTGAGGGGTGTCAGCTCTATTCAATTGTATTCACTTATAACGAAAATGAAAGTTACCTCAATGATGACCGTTTGCAAGACTCAAACTGCGGATGTGATAGCATGTCTACAAACATGGTGGTCACGCCGTACAGTCCTGTACACTGGTATTGTTCGACTGCTCGAAGAGTCTCCGCCGCATCAAAGTACTCTGAGGGCAAGACAATCGTGCCGCCATACATGAGCGCTGTACATAATCCTGCAGTAATTGTAAGTGTCGCCGGAAACCAAAACAGTGCTAAGTAGAGGCTCACCAATGACGAGACCAAATGCGTGAAACAGCGGTACCGGAACATTGATCCTGTCAGACGACTTGATCTTCATTTGGATCCCTATATACCGGGCACTGTTCAACATACCATGATGTGTCAATGCTGCTGTTTTCGGAAATCCGGTGCTCCCTGAAGTGAATTGCAGGTTCAGAATATCAGAGTCTTTGACCAATTTCTCCATTTCCCTTACATGAAGGATCTCTTCTTGCCTAACCCTACCCTGTAACTCTTCATAACGAACAAAAAAGTTGCAACTCTCAAACATCGCCTTTTCAGGCATTGCTATATCGTCTAGAAGAATCACTCTGCTTATATTCGGGCAAGATTGTTTCAATTTCTTCAGTATCGGTTCATAATTAAATCGGGATGTTGTCAGAGTCGTTAATAGGACTTTGGGCGTCGTACCCTGGAGTGCGTTGACCAACTCAAAGGGCGTGTAAGCGTAATTGAAGAGTGTGAAGTATGCGCCTAACTTCGAGCAGGCAAACATTATCTCAACTTTCAATTAGTATGCGAAATCATTGATATGATAAACACTTACAATCGCATACTCAACCCGATTCCCTAGCAACACCCCGACCCGATCATCCTTCTTTACCCCAAGGCCATACAAAGCCGCCGCAACCTTCTCGGCGCGCTGATTCAAGCCCGCGTAGGTAAGCGTCTCATTCTGATGCTGTGATATTATTGCAACATTATCATGATGATACAACAATCTCTCACGCAAAAGATCGTTAAATGTCCAGTTAAGGAGAGCTGGTTGGGAAGGGCCGCTGATGATTGAGAGCCTCGGCTCTGTGGAAGTGGGTGAAGTACCCAATGCCATGGTCTGAAGATAAAATGAGAGATGACCAGAAGCAACTGCTGGCAAGACAATGGACGAACGAATGTTGTCTTTATTACTCCGTTCAGCTGTCCGGATATTGGGACGTGAGCTCCAGGAAATGAAAAAATAATATGGGTATTTGAAAATCCTTACACGTGCTTTTGCACCATGACATCGGCGATATAGGTTTACCTATCTATAAAATACCTTGATTCCGCGCAGGAAGACACGGTCATCTGCCATTCGGTATCGGTATGGGATTCTATTGCCGCGTTCGCGGTCGTATGCCGCATCATACGACCGGGAACGCCGTAAGATGCGACTTATTAGCGTCCACGGTCGTATGTCGCATCTTACGGCGTAAACCTTCCCCAGATATTTGTTATATTAGCATCGAATTTCACCTGTCGCATATCATTCCAAATGGTGTTGTTGATGTCGCGTAAAACATGGCATACTAGACTATGGGGCGTCTTGCGTCGCATGTCGCATGTTAGGAAACATGTTTAGCGTCTCGGATGTAAGCCGAATGCCGCATAACCGCATAACACTGCTCATGAGACTATCGAAGGAAATAGTTGCTATTTGATTGGTAACACGTTATTTCGTGGCTACAGTACACTATCTATGACTGGGCGGCTTTTGCAACAACCATCTGAGCCCCTCAATCGAGTCTTTCTTTTGTTTCTGTCCAAAGCCCGCGTTTGGCCACCACGACGAAAATCCATGGGGTAAGCCGGGATACAAGTCCATTCTTGTGGGGACCCCGGATTCCTCTCGGAGCATGCGTTCGTAGATAAGCCCCTCGTCTCGTAGTGGATCCATGCCTGCGACCTGGAGGTAGGTTGGGGGTTGATTCTGATGCCCGGATGGCCATATGGCAGGGGACATTAATGGAGAACGTGGATCATCCTGATATAGCTCTGTAACAAGAGGAGTAAGTCAGTATATGTTAGTGAGTAGAAGAGTTCAATATCAAGAGATACGTACTTCGAAATAGTGAAATAGATGCTTGGTTGAGAACAGGCGCATCTTTGTTCTCTTCTCGGCTGATATACTCTGACTTCCATTTTTCTGGCACGGCTTCAGGTGCCATGACACTGGGTATACTCAACCAGACACCCGTAAGCTCTGGGGTCAATGCCTCGTCCCTAGCAAGATGGCTGCTTGAGATGGCCATGTTTGCACCGGCCGAAACGCCCGCAACGATGAACCCTTTGCCTAGATCACCACCATGCTTGTCGGGGTTTCTAGCCACCCACTTCAACGCATCGTAGCAGTCGTGAACAGCAGTGGGGAATCTGAACTCAGGCGCAAGTCTATAGTCGATGTTGATGCTGACGCCGTTGAACTCCTTGCAAAACTGTCGGCATAGGAGCGCTTCGTTCTCCAAGTCACCCAAGACCCAGCCTCCGCCGTGAAATACTACGAGTACTGGCCCACCGCGGGAATTTTGACTGTTGTATACTCGAGCAGTTATCTCTGACCCGTCTCGGGCTTTGACTTTATGGTCAATTTCAAGCACAGAGGAGGTTGAGGGGCCAGCAGACGCAGTCAGTGCCAGCTTTCGCTTTTTGAGAGTTTCGCGGAGAGCATGGATATCTGTTGTCTCGCTCAATCCTGCGACGGGACCACTGTCAGCTAATATCTATCGACACGTCAATAAGTATCCGTCGATATGAAGACCAAGTTCCATGGCTATTTTGGTTGCCCACCTGAGCTAATTCAGGGTTTGTATACCCTGGCTGTTTCATGAATTCCAATTCCATCTTGACTTAGATTGAGCTTTGTAATTGTCCTGTTGTTTGATGGCAATTCTAGTAGAGATGTAATTACAGTTACGAGCTATTGGTTTTAAAATGTAAAGGAACTTGAAAGATGCGAAAGGGGGGAAGGTTAAACTTATATGCTTATGTTTTAAGCCGAGGTCCACAGTTCATCGCCTTCGGCCATTTGTACGCTACCAAGGTTTAGTTGCAGGACTTAAGAATTACGACGTTAGTTTAAAACTTGACAACAGAACTAATGCTAATACTACACTTTCTTACAACTTCAATAGTCTATTATATACGTCCAGTAGTGTAAACTGCACATAAAATATATAGATTTAACGAACTTTGCAAATACAGTCATCCTTCAGACCACCTTCTGAGATCGCCTGGATTCTTCATGCCTCTCTTCAATGGCAACAACGTCAGCTAAACCTTCTCATCATGCTCAGGAGGGGCAACAGTCATCGAACATGAATCTGAATCTTTGCCCTGGCTAGTCTGCTGAGGAGGCGGCGAGTAAATATCTGACTGCACCTCGTCACCAAAGATGGCAGCAATCTCCTCCAGCGCTAGCCCCTTGGTGTTGGGGTAGTAGACCCAGCAAATGATGGCGAAGGTATATGCTGGAATGATGAAGCACAGATAGAATTTCCAGCCAATGTTCTTGAAAGCTGAGGGGGCAGCTTGCAGCCACATAATATTCATCAGGGAAATTGTGGCCATGCCAATCGTCATTCCTTTGTTACGCAAGTGGGCAGGGAATAGTTCTGCAAAATACACATATCTAGAATATTTTGTTAATGGGCCGTAAAGTTGAGTTGATCTGAGCTGTACTTACTGTGTGCCATCGAGGAATAACTGGGCGAACGCCTGGTAAAGTGTGTAAGTGACAAAACCCGATAACATGGTAGCGGAATACGTTTGAAGGAGGAACTTACAACATAAAGGTATGTCATAGCAGCTGCTGCTCTCAGAGCATTGTTATTCTGGTTTGGCCCAACCGGGAAATTAGCAACGAGAGCCGCCTCGACTACCAAGCATGTAGTGACAACTGCAGTTCCAAAACCAACAAGCCTGTTTCGGGCAAAACGATCAATGATCCAGATCGCGATGAAGCCACAGCCGAAAGCAAGAGTATTGTAACCAGCAGAATAGATAAGAATTGTAGAGCCACTGAATCCAAGACCGCCGTAAATGATCGCTGAATAATCTGTTTTGGTGTTAACCATAAAGGCGCGCACAAGGGCTAGTCGCCTTGGGAGGAAGTCTTACTGTTGATCACAAGTACACCAGTGAACTGGATACCGCAGGCCAATCCCACCGCATAGAACGCTCTCTTTCGGTAGGTTTTCTTGGTCAACAGGGACATCCAGCTGTGAGGTTGCGAGTTGTCCAATTTGAACTGAGCCTCAATCTGGTTGAACTCAATGCCGGCTTCTTCACGCTCGTGCAAGCGACCTAGGACTCTACGTGCTTCCTCATATCGTCCCGTCATGATCAAGTAGCGCGGCGACTCGGGCAGCCACTTCATGGCCGATAAAACAATTAGAGCCGGGACACACTGAAGAGCGAGGGGTCCCCGCCACGCTTGGGGCTATGTTTCTGGTCAGTATAACATTATTACGGAAATGCCAGACTTCCATATCAGAGATTGGTTGTAAACTTACGCTTTTGACGAAGAAGAACGCATACCCCATCCAACTAGCCAATGCGTATCCCAGCAGTAAAGCACACGAGTGAATATCAACAAGCAGGCCTCGATTATTTGGCGGAACAATTTCAGTCATCCAGACAGGAATGGCACCAAGGAGCCAGAATGAACCCATTCCAGAAAAGAATCGGAAAGTCAGGAACATGGCAATGTGCGTGGAACCTGCTAGTAAAGCTCCCGAAATGACAACCAAAATAGCTGGAACTGTGATGCTCATCTTTCTTCCAAACCTGTCACCGACGTAGGAGATGCACAGAGCTCCGCAAAAGGCACCGGCTTGGAAAAGACCATTCATCGACGAAATTAACGAAGTAGCATTTGCTCGTGTCTCGAGATCAAAATAGGAAATAAATGAAGGCTGACCAAGTGTCACACCGATGACACTACCACTGTAGCCCATGGCAATAGAGCCAAAGGCCATGGCCAGGATGACAAGAACATTGTAAAGCTTGAACTGTCGGCGCCTTGTGTGGTTGCCAACAACGACCGGAGTAGCTGTCGACATATTTGCTATGAATTGTAAAACCAAATATGTAAAATGCTAGGTGAAGGCAGCAGTTTGTAGTTTGGTGTGGTGGATCTTAGCGGAGACGTTGCAATATTTGACTCGACACCATCTGGGATGCATCTTTCGTCGTGCTTTTATGAAAGACTACTCCAGTTTAAGCTACTCAGACATGCGTCAATCCAAACTCTTGGATCAAATGGTCGCGACCCAGTGCCGGGACCCCTAGCTCGGAATTCTCTCATTACCCCAGATTCTTGTCCGCCTCGTCGCAAGGCGGCGTTCGTTACCATTGAGCTGGAAACTACCCGACACATCCGACGGCCGACGGTTCCAACTAAGACCTAGCAGTCTGGGGCAAGGCAAGCGGTTTAAACTAATCATACAGTGCACTCCTGCAACAGCTAGACTAATCTTCGGTCGGATATTACCTCTGCAGGTCCCACCAATAGCACCTGTTGACTGCTGTTCCATTATTGATAGCGCAACGCCATGTGGCGCTGATTGCTCCCTGGGGTTGTCTGGAAACAAGACGGGGCTACTAAATGCCATGTGGACAAATCTGACAAAGAGCTAAACTCCATAGAGCTGGTTAATGAACTATTATGGCCGGGGTTGGACCCATTAACCCCTTCGATTACCCCGCGTTTGGCGCCTCCTAATTGGAGAGGCGCCACAGTCATCGTCTACCCCAGATTGCTTGCCCCGGATTACCACCAGTGCGGATACTGGAACCAGTTGCTGCACCGCTATTCCCGCGTTTATTCCCCAGATTGTAAATCCCCCGCATCCACGGACCTCCAAAGTGCGTGCGGGGTTGTCATCATGGCAGGGTTTACCATGTGTAAGTCCATGATCGATGTCGGGTCCAAAGTTACTGTGTGCTCGTCTCTTCTCTGCTCGCATACAACTTAAAAGTGAGAATAGTCGGATCTTGTCGCGTAGTTTATCTGAGCTCGTCCGTGTCGCTACCTTGTCCACCACCGGCACTTACCACCAACGTTGACAACACGTGATGCGACCAAGACATCAGCAAGGCCATGTGCGGCCGTTGAATGGTCCCCGTCGTCCTCAGAGAGGGACAACCAATGCAAGTCGGCCTCGCATAGGCCGTTCAGGGCCAAGATCTCGAGCTGGGTGTATGATTTGCAAGCAAAGACGGGTTCGATGCGATGAATTGCACCCAGTATGTGGTCACTGTAGTAGGCTACAGTTAGATTGTGTCTACAAGCCGCCATCTCAGACATGGCAGAAACGAAAAGATCCTGCTTATCGAGATGATGGGATAGACGGGGTGTCCACGGACCAGCAGACTCAATCTCGTAGCAATCCCCATGGTTCGGATGGAGTACAGTTGGAGACTCAACATGCCAACATCGTCGATGATCCACCACCAGTACAGCAGCGCCTGCAAAGCAGCCAAAACATCACGGATGCCTACGATTTACCTTCACTCTCTACTTTTGGCTTTTATCCCCGAAGTCGTCAGCCTACACCCAGTCAGTTTGGGCAACCAGGGCTGTCGTGGGTTGACAGGTTCGACGTAAACGATATACTCGCTGACTTGAACACGTCGTGGGCTGGCGAATTTTCTTGCATGTTGACGGACGGTGGCAGTCCTCTCAATTCATCTTTATATCCCGTTGAGAATGATAGCCCATCAGAATACTCACCAGTCGTTGTGGGAGGAGAGTTGGCTCAAGCCGGTGGGCAGACGTTGCAACCACCGCTTTGGAATACCCACGAGATGATCGGAGAGACGAACAACCAACTAGCCAATGGTCCATCATCACACCGGCCAAGACAACAAATTCGGAGACGATATAGTAACGAAAGCGTATCACCAAGCCCTCCAGAACTACTAAACAGACGAGCTTCGAACGATGATTCTCGCCGGCTCATCCACTCATTTCGAAAGATTGTGCAGCCGCCCGCTGCCATCTTAATAGGTGGGTATGAACGCTGGCATCGCTTGCAGCATTATCTTTGCAAACTCAGTGACCAATCTCGAGCCGTCAATAGCTCATTACTCTGCGTTATCGAGCTTCTCATGATTGATGAGTTGGCCAAAGAGCCTGGACAAAACAGAGACATCTGCATGAAGAGGATATTGGAGCGGCACGCAGATGCTTGTTTGGAACTCGAACGAAAACTCAACAAGCATAGGGACCTTAAACTTGAAACCAGAGAACAATTACTGGGAGCAATCTTCTTACTCTCGTGGTTCGAAGTTATTCGTGATCAAGACTCTCAGTCGAACCTGTTTCCTCGCGACCTTGCTGACATTGTCATCACGACGGATACAAGCTGGAGTCGATATTCACGACAGCTGTTGTGCTGGCTGAATACACTAGACAACAAGGCAACCCATCTTGGAGGTAAGCATCTTTTGCTACCAAGATCACTGGAAATTGCTTCTCACTACCCGCCTCAAATCACCTCGGAGCAGCAATGCGACGATACTCATGGTAAAGAGCAGGATGGTGACTCTGAGCTATCTTGGTCAGATTGGTCTCCTGGAGATTCTCACCACTCACCAGAAGAGGTGAATTCTCACCCGCCGTTATTAAAGCTTGGCAAAGTAAAACAGGTCATGCTCAACACCATTCTCCAGCCGGCGTTGGAGTGGTACCTTACTTCACAATCGTATTGTCGGCGGATCAGTGCCCATGATAAGCACCACCGCAAAAGATTCACCAGCGATGATGAGTACGAGGTCATCACCGCTTGTAAACAGCTCGAGTCAGAATTGTTTGAGCTCTGGGACTGTCGCCCCGCGATTATATCCACCACAGCTGACCAACTCGCCACTGTTGTTTCACCAGATATTGCGACGCGTTTAGAGGAGGTGTTTAGTGTGTATCTAGCTAGTTTTTGGATATTGTTTGTGTATCTACATCGCGTGAGTTGGTGGAATCTGCCTCACTCGCTGCTCACAAAGCGCGCGATGGGTGAAGTTTGGCAACATCTGCAGCGAGCGTATGGCGAGGAAATAAATGGGCCGCTCCGACGCATTATTCATCCAAGTTTACTGTGGCCATTGTTTCTATTTGGATCAGAATGCCAAGACCCAGTTCAGAGGACTTGGGCGATAGAACAGCTCGAGGCTCTAGGAGAAGCCAAACCAGCGCTTCCTTGTGATGTCGAAAACGCAGAAACTTTGCCAGCGTTTAAACTTGGCTCGGGTGCTACCAGAAATGCGAGGCGGGCTGCTGTGTTGTTGAGGGAACTCATCAAAGAGCAGGATGAAAAGCAGATGCGCGTTGATGATAGGGACTTGTCGATGAAGATGTTTGGTTGTTATTTTTCTATAGTATAAGTACAAACAGTAGTACTGTGTTGCTTTCAGTCTCGCCACCCACTTATATCCCACCTTACCAGGAGAACAATCACATACGACCATAGACCGAAGAGAATTGGGCCCGCGTATCAACCGATCCACCCGACATACAAAGCCTGATGGGCGTATTGTGTGGTCTAATGCAATTCATTGTTTATCTATGTATCCACAATGTATATTAATCTGTCAGGTCTGGATATGGCACGCAACAGCTCAGTTCTATCATTGACACCTACACCAGTACAAATTCATCGTCAAAATACCATACGGGATCACCCTCTGGACTTTGCTCGCAATGGGTGAACCCATTCCCCATGAACTGAAACCTGTTCTTTGTTCCGTACGTCAGGTTGTAGTCTTCCCATCGGACGTTCTTTAGCATTTCGAAGAAATGGAGTCTGGATCCAGGATAAATGGCCGTCACGGGGCCGTGAGTTTTTCCATTTTTGAACCAAGACCGACAAGCTAGTAAAGTTGTTAGTATCATGAATTAGGCTATGGGTAACGACAGTGAAGGCTTACCTGAGCTCCATGCGAGTCGTTTCATCAACTCATGCGTATGATCATATAAATCTTTAACAGCGTCCCCCTTAACCGAGAACGACTTAATATTCTCCGTCTGAACCTTGTTAATCATCTGGAATATATACCGCGTATACCACTCCATGATAGGCAAAATAGAGCTATGACTTGATGGGCTATTTGGTCCAGTTAACAAAAAGAAGTTTGGAAAGTTCTCTGTCGTGATCCCAAGATATCCCTTTGGAAAGTCACCAAACTGTTCTCTGATATCGATCCCTTTCTGTCCGATAACCTTGAAATGCGGCGCAAACGACGTGTCAAAACCAGTTGCGCACACCACGACGTCGACTTGATGCTCTACTCCGGATTCATCAACGATGCCAGTCTCGGTCAGGCGCACCACACTTTCGTGAACGACGTCGACGTTTTCCTTGGATAGGCTTTCTAGGTATCCTGATCCAGGGGTCATTCGACGGCAACCGAGAGCAAAGTCGGGAATCATCCTTTTAGCAAGCACGTCGTTATTTAGTTTTTCCTTCATGATGCCAGAAATGAGATCGCGCGAGTTCTTTTGGTCTTTTGAATGGATATGCATGAGGTTGAAGCGCTTATTGAGTTCACCCTCGATGGCGCGACAGTACTGGTTGTATTCCTCTGGATTGGTGTTGAATTTGTTGATATCTTCAGTTGAATACTGGAAATTAGTACCTCCCGGCGCCGCATGTTTGGCTCCAAATCCGGTCGTGACCCAAACAGGGGAGCGGAGGAAAGCAATCATGTTTTTGACTTTGGGTTGGATGTTGGGAATAATCTGCACAGCGGAACTACCTCCTCCAATGACGGCAACTGTCTTTCCGGTAAGGTCGTAGTCGTTATCCCACGTGGCAGAGTGCATCAATTTGCCCTTAAAGATCTCCAGGCCAGGGATATTAGGGTACTTCCACGAGTTGAGCACACCTGATGCCGAGATGAGGATGTCGCACCAATCGTCGACAACTTGGCCGTCGGGATTCAACAGCTTGATGTTCCAGCGGCCCGCCTCTTCATCCCAAGTTGCCGTCTCAACAGTCGTCTTAAACTGAACGTACTTTTCCAAGTCGTACTTCGTGGCGACATCCTTGAAGTACTGCCAAATCTCCTCCGAGGAAGCATAGTAAGACGACCAGTTGGGATTGCGCGCCCATGTGAACTGGTAAGAGTGACTAGGAATATCGCACGTACACCCGGGATACCGGTTCTCGAGCCATGTTCCTCCAATATCCGAGTTCTTCTCGTAGATTTGGAGATCAATATTCTCGAGCAAGCGTTCAGCCTTGTATGCGATTTGAAGACCAGCTGCGCCGGCACCAACACACACTATCCTGAGCCTCTTCTTAGTGAATATTGGTTCTTCAGTGATGCGATAGCCGTCAAAATCCTGATTGTACCAGGAGTTCTCATGTTCAGCCTCAGATGCAGGTATGAATCCTGGATCCGGTCTGGCGGATATTTCCATAATTTTGCTTGGAGCCATGTTGAATAAAGCACTATTTTCTATCAGAGAACGACTTGACAACAGAGTACTGATGTCTGAGGATGTATGTGCAAAAGTGCCGAGAAAGAAGGCCAATCTATTTGAGAACCCGGTTTATTATATGTATTTGCTGATAGTGATGGTTTTCATTCTATGCGGCTTTGCAAGTATAAGAGTCTGCCGCATTCCCGAGTGATGCGATGCGATGCGATTGACGTGAAGTAGCTTGGCTTTCCGTGGGAATTAGTCGCTTCTCCAACAGTTGTCCATGTAGTCAATATTGCTTATAGATTTCTTGTAAATGGTGAGGGGTTCGGCTTGGTGGCTTCCGAGGTACCCGACAGACGCGACAAACCTGCTAGAACATTAAAGGCCTCCCGACCGTTTTGCACACTGTTAGTTTAAACTGCTTACAGATGAAATGTGCGGGGTAATTAGTGGAAAAGAGATCCGTGGCTACGTCAAACGTGTGATGGACTAGATACTCTGTTATAGATAATGTAGTGGAATGCAACAATATACCCCAATTTTAGAATGTACTGAGCACCCAAGATTTTACCCCAAGAATACTTAGTATTTTATTGTTCTCAAGGTAATTTGTTGAAAACTCGAAGCTTCCAAAATGAACAGCACAGAAACATACAAACCTGCGTTCACTGAACCACCAGGCACCAACCTTGCCGGTATTCCCGTTACAGGACTTGTTCTTCCCTCGCCATATGTCTCATACGGCCGCCCGTACTATGAATCTTGCGCCAGGCATGTCAATGAAACATTCCACGCATCCAAGGTCTATATCGTCGCATCTGGGTCTCTTGCCAGAAATACCGATAGGGTCGATAAATTGATTGAGACCCTAGGCAAGGACAAGGTCGTAGGGCTTCGTCGTGGTATCACGCCTCATACGCCATTCAGCGAAATACTGAGCATTGCCCAGGAATGCCGCGACGCTGGTGCAGATTGTGTTGTCACGCTGGGAGCTGGAAGTGTAACTGATGGCGCGAAACTTGTCGTTCTGGTTAGTGATCTTCCGTCTATTTCTCTGGTTATCCTTTTTACTGACTGTGCCGACAGTGCCTGGCAAATGACATATCAGAACCTAAACAACTCGCTCGCTACTCTGTAGAGAGTCAGGATATGCCCAAGGACGTCAAGGTTCCTACAGTCCCTCTGATCACAATTCCAACAAGTCTATCTGGCGGCGAGTACTTCAGCTTGGCAGGCGGCACAGACGATGCAACTCATCACAAGCAAGGCTTCCTGTATTCTGGGATGGGCTCCAAACTAATCATTTTGGACCCCGAGCTTTGTACTTTAACCCCGGAGTACCATTGGCTCAGCACTGGTGTGCGAAGTATAGACCATTGTGTAGAAGCCCTCTGCTGCCTAACCGCAACACCTGCATCTGATGATCGTGCGGAGAAGGGACTCCGACTTCTGGTACCGAGCCTACTGAAATGCAAAGTAGATGCCAATGATATTACGGCTAGACACGATTGCCAAATGGCGGTGAATTTTGCCATGTGGAATGTTAGAGCAGGTATTCCGATGGGCGGTAGCCATGCTATCGGCCATCAACTAGGTATGTCAGAGTCCTACCTTATGCTTTATGTTTTCAACGGAGCCATTTTAACATTAAAAAGGTCCGCATGGTGTTCCACATGGAGTCACAAGCTGTATCATGTGTCCTGCTGTCATGAAGTACAACATCCAGTACGGGTCTGGCAACCCTGAGATAGCTGCTCGACAGGCAAAGATACGGGAAATCCTATGGTCTGAACCCGATGTTGCCAAAACGTTGAAGGCAGCCGGACTTTCCGAGTCTGCGGACCTTGGGGATCTTCTGGACGCCATTATCCGCGCCCTCGGCCTGCCGAGAACGCTGGGAGAGATGCAACTGGGCAAGGATGTGATCCCGGCGCTGTCTGAGCGTGCCTTGGACGATTTTTGGGCACCTACTAACCCAGTTCCTTTGTTGAAGGCAGAACAGGTACGGGAGATCCTGGAGGCTGTGGCATAATGTTTATTAGGTCTTAGCTTAGGTTGTGCGGAGGGACAAGTGCTGCCTGGGGAAGCTTGACGTTCAGTATGCCTTCTCAAACACAATTAAAATTCAGACACGATTGTGTGAGCACGAAAATTTCATTCAACATCAAAGGAGTATAATACGCTAGATCCAGCCAGAGCCCTCCTATTGCTCCCTTTGTTCCCTCTCCGTCGCCTCTGCTTCAAACTCTATCATATCACACTTTTTGCTTGACATTCTGGGAGGCACGTACTCCCCATCCCATAGCTTCACATGATCATAAGATGATATAGACGACCACATTATTATTATAGGCTAGGAATATGTTAGAGACCGAATATTTCATATGACAATAATTGTTGGCTTACAGGTTCCACCTCGGAGACTGGAAATACCTGGACCACCTTTGATTCCGGGACCGTGTCTTCAATACGCGGTTTGTGGTCGATGGTGACGGATATATTTTCGACACTCTCTGGATAAGTTACACCTGGAAACTCAAAAGCTATGCTCGTGAGCGTTCCATCATTGTGGTGGTAGATTTGCTCTATTTTTGAGGAACAATAGGTTGGCAGGTTGGACCACTCGCCGAGCACATCAATACTCCCATCATGATGAGCTACTGAAACTCCAGATACTCGAGTCCCTATTCTCCTTATCTTCAGTTCTTTGATATCAGCAAATCTTGCCATTGTGAGAAAGCAATTTACAAATATCGCACTTTCTGCATGTGGTTGGTCTCTGAGGGAAGGAATCATTGGAGAAATCCCCTGTGCCTTTCGGGATCTGATACGTTGAGTAAGACCTATGTTATTAATTGCTTGGGAAGTGTCTTCTCTTGCAAGGACATCAAAAAAAATGCCTATAGGCATAGAGCCGAGATCGTCGTTTAGTTGGGTCCATTCGTATGCTTCGTCAAATCCAGAACCATGCACTAGAGATGATCCAAATACGTGCGTTCGATTTAAGCTGGTTAAAACCTTGGAAATATCAGAAAATATCAAAAGATGCACAGTTATGACTCACCATTATGACTGGTTTATGCCACGTATTTGATTCAGTAGTACACTTTCGGACCCAAATAGATGCGATGCGCTCGTCCGGCCGAAGAACAAGATGAATGGGGCGTCGATGGTCACCGCACCCGCCAATTGATGTAAGTGATTGACCGGATGCCACCATTCCCGTTATACTGTAGCCATTGCTGTACATTGTGAGGCTGGAAATGTAACGTTTCTTATCAACAAATGGAAGGTAGCTACACATTCTCCACCCAGGGAAGTTTCTAATGGGCGGAGAACTCGTTGTGTCTAGGATCCGATGGTTGTCTCCAATTGTAAAGGTGAGATCTTTATCCAACAACAATCGAGGTTGGTTTCTAACAGGAGAAGTATGCATAAAATCTATCCGGATATATTTTAGATCCTATAAAGCATTAGTAGGCTCCTAATGGTATACTTCAATTATTCAGGCTCACATCGCACAGAATACGTAGCCTTCCAATGTCGGACCCGTATATTACCCCCAACCATCCATCTCTTGGGTTGCCAAGCCACTCAGACAGCTCATCAGAGGCATAGCAAATGCGAAGTGCCTTTATTCCGTAACGGCCGATTGCAAACTTGATACCTGTAATCTCCGATGTCTTTACTAGAACTGTTTCCGAGTCTTCATTTGGCTCATTAAATCCCAATGATGATATGTATTTGTTGCCGAATATCGACACAAATTTGGCGCAAAGGGACTTGACTTCCAATTGGCATATAAGCTCAATATACCGTTTGCCTCGGCCGCGTTTGAATGCGCTGACAAGTGTAGATGTTGTGCGGGCCACTGTTACGAGCGATGACAGCAAATTCGAGGGACATTCGTCTGATATCTGTAGCTGAAGCTCTAGTGGCAACCTGGATACATGATTGAGAAGCTTTCCCAAGACAGATCGACTAGAGTTCTCGTTGATAGCACCTATGAACCCTGCGGTTTTTATATCTCGGCCCTCTGGCACATGAATAGTATTAAACAGGGAATAGGTTGACTCTGCAAACTCATATATTGACCGGCGACTAAGCTTTGGATTCAATTTCTTTATCAAATTCCAGCAGGTGAGATGAACAAGATGAGCAATTCTATCTTTATCGGATCGGTATTTAAGGCTGACTTTGATAGTCGAGTACTGCCGGCGGACGCCGAAGTTTACTACAAGTTCTTTTGAGGGGAGAGAGTCTGTATGCAGATCCCCCAGCAGAGCAACAATAAAAGGCGACATGCCTGTATCTCCGATATTGTAGACTAATATATGTGTTCAGTACCCATATATTAGGGAATACGGAGGTGTGGGATATAAACTGACGTCCGACAATCTTGTATTTCCAGGCCTCATTCGGTGGAGGAACGTAACGAGCCTGGGGGTCGGGTAGAGTCTCACGACAGAGACCGCAGTAACCACTGGATGTAAGCAGGAGATTTCCCCTTGGGTCTCTTGGTGCGGTCATAGTTTCATCCGAACGTTCATATGGGGGGTATTACGCTGAGCAGCCTGATATTTGTGTGGCTGATGTGGTAATAGCTGGCTATATCGCGATAAACCATTTAACGCATGTGGCTGAAAATAGACGTGGCTGGAGCATAAAGGACAAAGGGACGAACTTTGATGTCGTCTGGATAAAATACCGCGAGATTACAAAATCATGGACTCACTGAGATCACTAAACCCCACAAAATACTCGGGCGCAGAGTGAGGGGAAGTCCGCACGTGCATTGGGCGGGTTTCCCCTCCCTCTTGTGGTCGAGTATGCACAGTACAGTTGGCACAGTACTTCCAACAGGACAGGGGAAGATGAGCTATCCAAATGAGAATAATGTAGTGCTGAGCACCGAAGGTGATCTGCGGCGCCAATTACCATTCGCGGGGTTCAGGCTAATATGTTGGTTGAATAGGAACAGTTCCCTGCAACCGCTTCCCCACCATTATTCCTCCAGTCGGCAGTCGAGTGCCTTGCAAACTTGTTAGTCGTATGCAGCATAATATGAGGGGACCGGGCTTGTTTGTTCTGTCAGTGTTCTAGCATCAAAACTGTATTTACCTAATTTACGGTGGCATACCACGCCAATGCGCAGCTAACCCTGGCAAAATGGATAAAGTAGCCACGCGAGATATATCCAGAGTAGCGGAGATGACGCTGATCCGGGGGTAATAAGACGGATAAGGAGAGGCTCGAGACGCGCCTTATATACCGCTGTTATGGCCCTTTCTTCTCGTGGCAGTTGACAAGAGACTCACGGCCAATTGAGATGTTGCTCAAGCTTCTCCCTTCTCTCGCGCTCTTCAGTGCTGTGTCTGCGCTTGGTCAGAAACAAACCATTGGCTTTACAGCTTCACATGATGCTTTCCAGCTCTTTGGTTCCTCTCATGGGCACCATGAATCTAACGGGCAGATTCTCGTCTCCCCCGACGACTATTGGGGCGTCCAGAAAGCTGCTGGAGATCTTGCCACAGACTTTGGACGAGTAACCGGCAAGAACCTGTCTTTAACAGCTTATGGCGCCAAAACCGCTCAACCGGTCTACAAGTGGCATGCGCCCACCAGCGACGTCGTCTATGCAGTTGGTCCTGAACAGCAGATTCTCGGCCCATTGTACACCAAAACTAAGGATTACAAAGACACCGTGATCA
This sequence comes from Pseudogymnoascus sp. BL549, assembly GCA_001630585.1. Lineage (NCBI taxonomy): Eukaryota > Fungi > Ascomycota > Leotiomycetes > Thelebolales > Thelebolaceae > Pseudogymnoascus > Pseudogymnoascus sp. BL549. Next base: position 13,195 of record LNAR01002070.1, on the reverse strand, counting down.
TTGTCGGTACCATTGGCCACTCGACTCTTATTGACCAGCTCATCAAGGCCAAGAAAATTGATGTTTCCAAGATCAAGGGCAAGTGGGAGAGCTTCGTCAGCCAAGTCGTAAAGAACCCCCTCCCAGGTGTGTCCAAGGCTTTGGTTATTGCTGGTGCCGATGCCAGAGGTTCCATTTTCGGAGTAAGTAAACTGCGCCTCTAATACTTACAACACTAACAATGGCAGATCTATGACGTTTCTGAACAAATTGGTGTATCGCCATTCTGGTTCTGGGCCGACACTCCAGCCCAAAAACACAGTGAGATCTATGCTCTCAACACAGTCAAGGTACAAGGGCCTCCAAGTGTCAAGTACCGTGGCCTATTCATCAACGATGAGCAACCTGGTCTAACCAACTGGGTTAACAACAACTACAAGCCGGGGAAATATGGCCCTGGAATGAATCATCTCTTCTTTTCTACCATCTTTGAACTCTTGCTCCGCCTTCGAGCCAACTACCTCTGGCCCGCCATGTGGAATGGCATGTTCAACGTTGACGACTATGAGAACCAGCCATTAGCAGATGCATACGCAATTGTAATGGGTTCGTCCCATACGGAGCCCATGATGCGTGCCACAAACGAATGGGGCAACTTTGGAGAAGGAGCGTGGCGCTGGGACACAAACAATGCCAGTGTCCGCCCATTCTTCGAGTACGGTGCCAAACGTGCCAAGCCATATATCAACAACAGTCTTTTCACCATGGCAATGAGAGGTAGTGGTGATACTGCTATTCCTCTGACAAGAGACAAGGCCATCAAGGCCGCCACAGACTCCGTCACGGCTCAACGAGAAATTCTGGATGAACTTCTTGCGGATGAGGGCAAGTCGGCCAAGGATATCCCGCAAATGTGGTGCCTTTACAAAGAAGTTCAGGATTACTTTGAGGGTGGTATGTCTGTGCCTGAGGATGTTACTCTCCTGTGGACAGACGACAACTGGGGTAATGTTCGCAGAGTTCCCGTTGGAGACGAGAAAGCGCGAAGCGGTGGGGCTGGCATCTATTATCACTTTGATTATGTTGGAGACCCAAGAAACTACAAGTGGATTAACACCATCAATCTCGCAAAATCGGTCGAGCAAATGAAGATAACCTATGAGTACGGTGCTGACCGCATCTGGATCGTTAACGTCGGAGATCTCAAGGGCCTCGAAATTCCAATCAACCATTACTTTGATCTTGCTTACGATATCGATCAGTGGGGTTATGATAGCGTCCCAAAGTGGCTTCGACTGTGGGCGGCGCGAGAGTTTGGATCCAAGCATGCCGAAGCTATTGGAGCCGTTACTGATAGGTACGGTGTACTTGCAGCGAGACGCAAGTATGAGATGTTGAGCCCTGGTACATACAGCGTCATCAACTACAATGAGGCCGAGACTGTTCTTGGGGAGTGGGCTACCTTGGCCCGTGATGCACAAAAGCTCCATGATTCTCTCCCAGCCAATACTCAAGCATCTTTCTTTGAAACGGTGCTTCACCCCGTCACTGCTGGCTACACAGTGTACAAGATCTACGTCAAGACTGCTCAGAACGATTTATATGTGAAGCAGAGGAGAACTGCAACTAACAGCAAGGCTCAGGATGTGTTGACGGATTTCAATACTGATGCTGTTATCACTAAGAAATTCCACACTATTCTTGGTGGTAAGTGGGATGGCATAATGGACCAAGCGCATCTTGGTTACGATTACTGGCAACAGCCAATGAGGAATTCGATTCCACCATTGGCCTTTGTCCAGACTACGGAGACCTCTGTCGCTGGCAACCTGGGTGTGGGAATAGAAGGTTCCAACGCCACAGTGAGCGGTGATGACCAGTATCACGACAACGGCGGCGGCAGCCTTACTTCTCTGCCTCTCGAGCCATACGGTCCAAAGACTCGTTATCTCGAAGTCTTCAGCCGTGGAACCGAATCCTGCAAATGGTCAATTGCCTCCCCATCCTACCTGAAGGTTGAGCCATCCTCCGGAGTCACCGGTCCTCAACAGGGCACCGATGTACGCGTCCATATCTCTGTCCCCAACTGGTCCAAGATCACCGATGCCCAAACGGCGATCCTGAACTTCACATCTTCGTGTGACTGGGGCAATTACAATTCTCCCCAGATCAAAGTCCCCGTCGTCCCCCGCTCAATCCCAAGCACATTCTCCAAGGGGTTCGTTGAGGCCGACGCCCAGGTCTCCATCGAAGCCGAGCACAGCACTAAGAGCACAACCACCAAGGGAGCAAAGTACATCACCCTCCCGAACCACGGCCGCTCTCAATCTGCCGTATCGCTCAGCCCCATCACCTCTCCCTCGCTGCCCGCTGGCACCGGCCCAGTCCTGGAGTATGACTTCTTTACCTTCACCGAGATTACTAACCCTGCCAACATCACGCTCTTCCTATCGCCATCGCTCAACTTCCTCAGTGTCGAACGCCCGCTCAAGTATGCCATTGCTGTTGATAACGAGGCGCCACAGACTATCCAGTTTGTGGGTACTGTTACTAGCGATCTGTCTCCTCCTGGCTGGGGTGCTGCAGTTGCGGATGCGGCGTGGGGCGTCACCAGTGGCCGCCAGACGACGACGATGCATTCTATCAAGCCTGGAAAGCACACGCTCAAGTTCTGGGCTGTGGAACCGGGTGTGGTGCTCCAGAAGATTGTGATTGATCTGGGTGGAGTCCGCAAGAGCTACCTGGGCCCTCCTGAGAGCTTCAGAGTTGGCGTGAACAAGGTCGGAAAGTATGACGGGACTACATATCTTTCACAGTAGATGGCAGGATGTTTTAAATAACGTTAACTATCTAATATAATAAATATAATCGTCGTGTGCTTCGACGCAATAATGAATACTTCATGTCCGTATCGTATGAATTCCCACGTTGAAAGAATACCCCCTTATTCGTATCGCCTCTGCACTCACCGATGGATCGGGTTGAGACGAGACGATACCACAACTAGCATAAAACTTTTCCCCCTGCCATTGCTGGATAAGTGAACCAGGCAAAACCATCCCATCCACCAACACCGGACCTGCTCCCTCCGCTCCTCCGAATCTCCGCATATTCCCCAGTAACCGGCTCCCGGCAAAGTTGCCTCGAAAAGTAGCGCCAAATTAAACCCCCTTGCGACACCTTCACAGTCCCCACTCCTCATTATCCTCTTCTGCAGATATAGCCGCACTGGTAAAAGCAGGGTTCCCCAGCTCTGCTTTTCCCCTCTCCAACTTCATCCTCAAATCATACTCCTCGAGAGTCTCATGTCTCCCATTGAGCCTCATCCCCTCACCCCAGCCACTCCATGTCACATTTCCGGTCGGTCCCCCGGCTGCTCCGGCGCCTGTATCCACGTCCATCCTGACTTCTGTCACCTCATACTCATCGTTTTCCGGCGGAGTTTGGGACTCCATCCAAAGCTTCAGCTCACCACAGTTGGTAAGAAATCCAGCATCTGCCCTAACTCCATCTTCGTATCTGAATATATCTTTGTTCGCGCGCTCGATCAAGATATCCAGCGACACCTGCTGGATTGCAGATCTACGTTTCTGGTCCATAGTAAACGGATTGTGGGCCTGTTTCTCGGCTTCCTCATCCAGCAAGTCTTTCAGCTTGTCTTCCCCACCACACATTCCCTCGGCGCAAACTTCGCAAAGCAGAAGACCGCACCCGACCTCACCAACATAGCGGTCCGGGACACAGCACTTGTAGAATGCCGGTGCCACGCAGATGGAGCACCATTTTACGTCCTTTGCCGTGTTTGCTCCGTACCCCTTTCTATGGTCGCGCATAACCTTCCCATAGGCTCCATCGTAGTCGAAATCGCGGGGGTGCTTGAGGCCAGGAATGGCGCTGATAGAGTGGGTGTCGCAAAAGAGGATCCTTTGTCTCTCAAATGTGCAGGGAGTGCAGATGTAGGTAGGGTCTTCTTCTTCTTCTATGTAGTCACCCTCTTCTTCGGCCTCTTCGTCGCTTTCTGCACCTTCATCTTCTTCTTCCACTTCCTCAGCTTCTGGCCATTCCCCTCTAGCTGCCCAGTTATTCTTTTTCACCATCACTATTCTTGGTGTGCATTCTTTATACATGAAGGGATTGGCGAGGGAAGGTTCCTTGGGTCCGTAAACCTCAATGTCCTGTGGCTCTCCGAGGCCCAACATCGCAAATGCAGCGGTCGTGTGGAAGTGGCAAAGACTTGGTTCGAAATTGACGTCAAATTGGATCGGGTGGCAGAAGGACGTCGAAATCGTCTTCTTAAACATCCCATATGGTAGCTTCTCTATTTTCGGCGCAGCACGACGGCCTGTTGCAGGGCCCATGCGGCCCTTCCTGCCCTTAGCAGGCCCCTTACCAGCTGCCTTGAGCCCCTGTCCATCTTTAGTTCCCGATTTCCCCAGTTTGATGACCTTATCCTCGAAAGTGCAGCGAGACTTGGTAGATACGCATCGTTTGCAAGGTCCAACATCAGACTTGGTCTTTAACGAGCATCGGTGGAAGCCTCCAGCCCTACATGGAGCACATGCTATGTACTTGCGATTCTTAGGGTCAATCGTTGGTGCCAAACTCTGCGCCGCCAGTTGCACGATCTTCTTGCCATTGTTCTTCTTTTGCTGCTTTAACATTCGCTCATCGTCCTTCTTCTTCTTCTTGGCAGTAACGATGGCCAGTTTTTTTGAGTCCTTTGCCTCTTGGGTCTTTGGTTTTGGAACAACACAGAGAATACCGTCCTCGGCACATGTTGTGCACGGGTATTGTTCGGGGTCATCTATAATGCTGCATTCTAACTTAAACCCTCTGCATGATGCGCATGCCCCATCTGTTGCCTCTGACCTGCGTACCGTGTTAGTTTCTGTGGCAGATAATATGCAATATACATACGCCTTAGCCTTCCCCTTGTCTTTCTTTCGTCCTGCCGCCGCAGCCTTTTTCTTAGACCCCGTTCCAGTTTTCGGCTCAACAGAGGTTTCCTGCGAAGAAACATCTTCTTCAATCGACGGCAGAATTTCCTCGCCGTGCGAGTCATACTGCATGGGCCCCTTTTCGGCCAGTCCCGTCTTTCCCGCCGCTTTTTTCTTCGCTGGCCTTCTGGTGGCAGCAGCTTCTTCATTGGGGTCGTAGTTACCACTCTCATCACGATCCAGTGCGCCAGAGCCCTTGAATACTTTTCTCTCGACATTTTTTCTGAAGCCGTACGTTCTAGCGTTTCGAAGTCCATCTCGGATGCCTTTTCTGCCACCTTTCTTAGGATGCTTTTTGCTTGGAGATGGAAAGTCCTGGTGAGAAGGATGCGTGGGAGAGGAGTTGAAGCTGGAGTTGGGTGAGCCTTCTGTGCCATTGCCGTCCGCAGCATCGTTGTCCCAGAATCTTTGTCTATCAGCATTGTCGGCCTCGGAATCCGAGTCCTGTGTCTCCTGGGAGGGATCTTTTGGTGCTGGGCTGACCCCACCGTCGATATAGTCGAGAAAGCCAAATCTGTCCGCCATTGTGTCTAATGGTGGGAGTGTTAGCTGTCACTGCTTGGTTTATCAAAAGCAGCAATAGATGGTCTCGCTACGGCACACCGCATGAAAATGAAATAATGAGTAGACAGCAATATGGCTTGATAAATTTCGTGTGCCGACGTGTGAATGGGGGCATTCAATCTGGAGTTTATGAGTTCGGGCCACCGGTAGAAATAGCCACCAGCCCCAACCGTGAAGAGTAAAGATATGACAAGCTAGTAGAGAAGAATTATGGAAATAATGTGACCAGCGATGGAAAGAGAAGACAATCAGTGAAAGGAAAACGTAAGTAAGCAGGCTGATGGTGATACAGAAAGGACTGTGCCCTGGCTGGCAGCTGTGATTTAGACCGCGGCCGTGAGGCCACTCAGGAGCGTAATGCAGAGACAAGTAATGTCAGCGCAATGAGACAACAGAAATGATGTTCGCTAAACAATATGACAGCGCCTGGGGGTGGCTAATTTCTCCAGCGAGACCGAAACGTTGGCGTGGGATGGCAATCCCAACTAGCGAAGCCAAGTTTTCAACGCATGAGAATAAATGTATTTATCACTTACCGGTTGTTCAATGAGGGTAACTTTTGAAGTGAAGTCGAATTGTTCTGCAGGTCTGAATAGTCTTCTCGTGTAAAGAATCAATCCAGTCTGCAGTTCATTGCAATGGCGCAGTGTTGAAGCTGAACGGGGCTGGTCAATGTGAGAAGCGTCGGAGTTGAGGTTGGTAGGCGTCACTATGGCAGCGAAGCTGGCCGGTGGTAATATGATGGGTATCGTCGGCTCCAAGGATAATACACTGTTGAAGTGTTGCAGCAAGCTCCTGCTCGGTAGAGGTAAGAGTGGATAGGTTGGTGGAAGGTAAAAGGAAGTTGTTGTTTGAGCTTGAAGTATAAGGCGAGAGAAGATAGCAACGACGGTATTGACTCTGGGCTTCAGATAGGTTGTTGACCAAGTCTCCAATATACTTGGGGGTTCATTAGGGGAAATTGAACATGAGTCCAGGAAATATGGTCCTTGGTATGATCAAATCGAGTGGAGAGTAAAACGAGTTTCCAAGATTTGGTGGTATGCTGGAGATAAGAGGTGAGAAACAAACTTCTTTGTATCACTTCTGAATCCGCACGCCAGCATTTGTACTGGAGATGCGTTCTGAAATCAGGCAGGAAATCTCAAGTGAGCTTCAGGAACACCTGGGAAACTTTCAGCCATTTCAAGCCTTGAATTCATTCTATTGCGATACCGAGAGGATATCCCCGCATGTGATCATCTTGACCAACATTCATGTTGTAAGATTCTCCCAAACTTCACTTCCCAATAACGCCTCGCCATGCTAACCCATACCAAACACCAACATTCCCACGTCTCGACAATCAACGCACCTGTCACCATAATCACAGAGTCATCGCTCCTGCCTTCCAGTTCGCCCCGATCCTCTTCATCTCATCGGAAAACCGTCGACTCTCGATTTTCTTCCCGCCATGCCCTGTCACCGGGCTATGGTCATCGGGTTCGTAGAAGGGGTTCTGAAGGAGGCGGACATATGCCGTTTGGATGGCTCGGAAAACCTATAAAATATGTTAGTCGCTGTGTCCCACTCGTCCTTTCCTGACTACGCTGAACACCGCAGACATCCGAAGAGAGGCAGCAAACTCACGATCTTCATTTCTCCTTCCCTCAGACCCAGTCCGCCAACAACACCCTTCCCCCTCCTCACTTCCTCCTCCCTCTCCCCACCGCTTGCCCTCATATCAACACCCACCACGAACCTCACTCCTGTGTTCGTCTCCCACCCAAACATCGCCAGACGCTCATCCACATTCTTCAACAGCCCATAGTCAGAGCTCAAACCCTGTCCATTCAGCGCATTCGCACGCGCGCGAGCTTCAAATATATCCAGCGTCGAGGATAGCAGAAGCGAGGTCTGCAATGGTGTGAGGAGGGGCTCTGGGAAGCCGGCTGGGGTCTGTGGGGGGCATGTGGGGAAGATCGATATGTGGAGGGGGTTGTTCTGCCGGGAGGGAGATGTTAGCTGAAATCACACAAATAGGAAAGGGAAGCAGGGAGGGGGAACACTTACGGCTTTCCCAATTATGCCTATGCAGGCTATGGAGGGCGTGGTTGCCATTTCTGTTGTGGGTTGCGGTGGTGGAGCTGTGAGGTTCGGAGTGGTGATGCGGCGCGAGGCTGAGGCTGAGGGATTGGGAGTGATTGGGGATAATTAGGTGACGTTGGCCGCTGGGCCAATAATAATAGGGGCGGGTGGTCACGTTTTTGGGGCAACTTCAGGGGCACAGCACTATATTCCCGTGCCGTCTAAAGTTCTAAAGCAGGACAATTTGAAGGAAATAATTAATATCAACACTATAGAAATTAATATTTTTGCTCTGTTTACGAGTGGCTTATTGATATATCCTCTAGACTTCTCATCTACCGTTCCCAAGAACCGTTTCTGGAAGAACAATACTCCGAAAGCCGAGGACAACCGCATCCGCTCCACCGCCTTGACTCTCCTGGACATACTCGGGAACGTGGGGTTTCGGTGCCATCCATCCCGACCTTGCCAGGCGACGTCCAGCTATGCAGACGACAGCAAACGCGATGGTCTCAACCGAACACCACATTTCCAAACTGTGATCCCTCACCATGAGGACCCTGGCAACGGGCCTAGCTGTTACTCGGCCGGGATTCACCAGCGAGGCCATCCTGAGATGTGAGACCTTGAGCGCGATTCCCGGCCGGCAAGGTAGCCGGCCACAACTACAACACCTCACATATGCCGGTCCACGGCGGCAGCAGCGCTCCATAACGACGAAACGCCGACCTCGCACTGCGCTCTTCTTTCCAGGTATATCCTCTCAGTCTCACCCCCAGCCTCGCGCCTCTCTAACGCGTCCCCCCCAGGCCAAGGCGTCCAAAAGGTCGGCATGCTCAAGCCCTGGCTCGATGCCTTCCCCCGCAGCGCCGGCCCAACCATCGAAGAAGTCGATCACCTCCTGGGCTACAAACTCTCCACCCTCATCGAAGAAGGCCCCAACAGCGCCCTGACTGCAACGATCCACTCCCAGCCCGCCATCATGGCAACCTCCATCATGATCCTCCGCGTCCTCGAGGCCGAGTTCGGCTTCCACCCTCCCTCGCGCTGCGATGTGACGCTGGGCCACTCGCTCGGCGAGTTCGCCGCCCTGGTCGCGGGGGGCTACGTCACGTTCCAGGACTCGTTGTATCTAGTGCGGCGGCGCGCGGAGATCATGGCAGAGTGCTCGCGTCGCGCTTCGGAGGAGTTCGGCGGGGAGTACGGGATGATTGCGCTTGTGACGGAGCCGGACCACTTGCAGCCGCTCGTGGCTGCTATCCAGGACTTCATTGGACATAATGATGCGGGTGTGAAGACGAATAGTGGGGAGGATGTCCCGCCGATTCAGCAGGTGTCGATTGCGAATATCAATAGCAAGAATCAGATTGTGTTGAGTGGGAACATCAATATGATCCGCACGCTGCTGACGCATGTGCGGAGTTTTGGGGGACATGATCCTAGAGCTGTGCGGCTGAAGAGCGATTCCCCCTTCCATAGCCCGCTAATGAAGCCGGCGAGTGGGATGATGCGGAGGCTACTGGATGGGAAGAGTAGGGTGCCGGGGCGCGAGGAGGAGGATATCGTCATGTGGCCGGGCGTGATGGAGATTATTTCGAATGTGTCGGCGAGGCCGGTGACGTCGAAGGCGATGCTGAAGGTTAAATGGACGAGGCAGTGCGTGGATACTGTGCAGTGGTGGGACAGTATTAAGTACCTTGATCAGGAGCAGAAGGTGCGTCGCTGGATTGGAGTTGGACCGGGGAAGGTGGGGAGGAATCTTGTGGGGAAGGAAGTCGGTATGAGAGGGAAGGATACAATTAAAGGCGGTGGGGTGTGGGGGATTTCCGACCCGAAAGAGATCGAAGAGGTGATGAGAGCGCTGGATGATACAGAGTCGATGTATTGCGAAGATGATTGAGCTGGGAAGAATTATTTGGAGCTCTCTCGCAGCGAGCATTGTAAGATGGCGACAAGGGTATTCAACTCGGCCTCGACCATCGAGTGGCAAGCCTCGCGGAGCATATGGAGGGGGACATGGGATTAAAGAAGGGGGGTGGGGGAGGTTTACTTTGAAAATTTTGAGTATTAGATACACACACGGCGCATTGGGAGCTCGAATCGAGATATGGAGGATGTATTGAAGTAGCTAGGTGCTGCGGTAATGAAGATATATTACTATCAGTTGTTGACACGCGCAAGACTCAAATGACTGGCGACGTTTCCAATATCGCCAGCTGGGATGGTCGAATACATGTCCTGCATTCTCTCAAATTCATGCACAAACCATCTTCACCTAAAGTCATACAAAGTAATAGAAGCATAATGTGTATTAACTAATCATGATATTCATACACCACAGCACCATCGCTAAACCCAGCACAACCCCATGTATTATACACCGGTCCCCTCCCGCCATCAAGCCATCTACTTCTTCTGCCTCTTCGTGCTCTTATCACTAACCTGACTCAACACACTCGCACTCCTCTTATGCGCCGCCTGCGCCTGCGCCGACCCCGCTCTCGCAACCGAAGCACTCCTTTCCTTCTCCCCCCCTTCGGCCTTAATCTCTCCCTCCAGCTCCGCCTCCTTCTCCCCCTCCGCCGCGGCCACCTCCTCCTCCTCCTTCTTCTTCCCCTCCTTCTTCTCTCTCTCCGCCTTCTGCGCCTCGGCAAGCTTAATCTCGCCATCAAGCTTATCAGACGCCTTGCGTGTGTCAAGGAGGACGTTAATGCTTCCCAGCAGCGCCTCGAATGCCGTCCCAACCTCGAGCGTCGGCATCACAAGGCGGGGTGGGATCTCAAGCTCAGTAAGCACATTCGTGATACGGCTCGCCAGCACCGCAGAGCGGCTACTGACCATCTTAGCGATGCGATCGTAGCGGAACTGCGGTCCGCTCTGCAAGCGGTCGTGCGTCGACACACCAAACACGACCTGGTCCTCCTCACTCAGCTTGCGTCGCTCCGCCGGGCCCGCACCACCCTTCTTGGTCGTCGCTGGCGTGGCGGCAGCAGGCTCACGCACCGTGCTATCGCGGCGGTCGACGGGTGCCGCGCCTGGACCGGCCGTCGGAGTGCCCTCGGGACCAAGGATCGACTTGCGTTTCTTGGATTTGTCGGCGTTCATGAGCTGCTGCACGAGCTGCTGTAGACCAGCTGATGTGGTGTAGACGCCGACGTTGCTGCTGCTCAGCGGCGCGTCGAGGCGGGCGTACAGGTCCTTGCGCTCCTCGTTGAGGCGTTCGGAGCGCGCCATGATGCGCTTGAGTTCTATAAGGAGACTTTCTTCCTCGCGACGCTCCTCGGAGCTGCGCGACATGGCGTTCTCTGCGAAGCGTTTGCGGAGGGTTTCTTGCACGGGGTTGAAGGAGGACATGAGCTGGTGCAGGCTGAATTCGACTTGGCTCATGAATTGGACGGGGCGGTGGACGGACATCATCTTGGCGGCGACGTCGTAATAGCGCGCTTTGAGGTCCTCGAGGGTGCGGGTTTTGATTTCGGGAACGAGGGCGGTGCTGTCGGCGCCGTCTTCGGTGGAGGGGGGTGGGGTGGGTTGGTATTCGTAGCGGTCCCAGACTAGAGGCCAGCGGAGGTCGAAGTCGCGGGCTGTCTCCATCAGGTAGTCCGTCTCCTCCTTTGTCCAGTCTTCGTTCTTTAGCTTGGCCTCGTATTGTTCGTCGTCGTACTTGGGAACGTTGACCTGGACATTGAACTTTGCGAACGCCGAGTCGTCCACCTCCTCCTTGACCTCACTCTCCGCAGCCTCCCCACCCTCTCCCTCCTGTGGTTCCTGCTTCGGCGGCACATCCACCTTCCTCCTCCAATGCTTGAGCGTCATATCATCCTCCCTGGCACTATTCCTAAATGGCTTCAACTCCCACTTCGCGGCGGGCTTCCTGCTCACCAGCCTCCGCTTCTTGAATTGCGGCACCGCAGGCACAATCGAGATCGGGTTATCCCCCCCCAAACTCTGCACCTCGCGCTGCAGACCCTTGAGATTGGGCCTCGCGTTGGTGAGTTTTTGTTTCTTCGCTGGGCGCGGACCGGCACTATTAGGCAGGTCCAGCATGTCGCGAACGTCGAGGGACGTCATCGTGAATTATCGTAAATGCGCAGCAGCGCGTCGTCGTCGATGAGTGTACACTGTATATCTCAATCCCCCCGTCTCCTCAAGTAGTGTAAATTCGTTGCGACGATAAGTTGTAGATTGTTGCGTCGCGAAGTGAATCCTCTCTCCGTCGTCGAGCGATGTTTCTTTGGGGTGTGTCTAAAGAATTAAGGGAAGTCGAGACGAGCAACCGCGATTACTGGATAACCACCTAACCACCACCCCGGCTCACGTGACACAAACAGGTGTTTGCTCCACACCCCTGACCGCGCGCATTGGAATCTGGAACCGTGGCCGCTGTCAAAATAGCACGAGTTGCGAGAGAGCTACCACACACGACACCTCCCACCCCACGACCACATCCTCACTTCCATCACACGCCCTCGCCGCCAGACACTCCGAGTGCTGTCTCTCCCTCTCGCAGCCACATCTACAACTAGCAAGCAAGCATGCGGTCCTTCCTGCCCGCCCTCTCACTGGCGGCAGCTACGCTGCTCGTCCCGGTTCAATCGCTCTACTTCTACATCGAGGGCACGAACCCAAAGTGTTTCTTTGAGAGGTTGCCAAAGGACACGCTTGTCGTGGGCCAGTACAAGGCGGAGGAGTATAGCATTGATCAGAATAAATATGTCAAGAATGATAATCTGAATATCTTCATCTCGGTCGAGGTATGGCTCCCCAGCTCCAGCTCCAGCTTCCCAACTTCCCCCGGCCTTCTTCCTTCTCTACCTCCTCCTCCTCCTTCTTCGTTGTCCAGTTTGAATGAGAGAAACCCCATCTAACACCCCCCCAGGAAGTCTTCGACAACGACCACCGCATCGTCTCCTCGCGCGGCCAATCCAGCGGCAAGATCACCTTCACCTCCGCCGACTCCGGCGACCACAGGATCTGCTTCACGCCCTCGCACTCCACGGGCCACTCCGGCTGGCTCGGCGGCCAATCGCTCGGCGGCGTCAAGTTGACGCTGGACTTGGCGATCGGGACGACGAGCGAGATCGAGACGGATGACCATGGCAAGATTACGGATCTGGTGCAGAAGGTGAAGGATCTGAATGGGAGGTTGATGGATATTAAGAGGGAGCAGCTGTTTCAGCGTGTATGTCTTTCCCGTCCATTTTCCTCACACTACACTTTGTTCCCTGTCTGCCTTGAAGGGGGCGGGAAGCAGGAGAGAGAGAGAATATGTGCTAATGGACAAAACAGGAACGTGAAGCCGAATTCCGCGACCAGTCCGAAGCCACCAACTCCCGCGTCGTGCGCTGGACGCTCATCCAGCTCGCCGTGCTGGGTATCACCTGCGCGTGGCAGCTGTCGCATCTGCGCTCCTTCTTTATCAAGCAGAAGCTTACTTAGATGAGACTTGCTTTGTAGAGGTGTGCTGTGGATGTCAGAGTCAAGAGAAGGGGGAGAACGGGGGTGGTGGAGAAGAGTAAAGGCAGATTAGGAGAGGGAGAAGGAGGGGAGAAGGTGGTAATGAGCAACGCAACCGGATTTCCAAAATA
>LNAR01002069.1:0-61593 GCA_001630585.1 Pseudogymnoascus sp. BL549 | reverse complement strand
TAAGGAACTGATAATCGATATCCGAGATGAGCCAAAGGATAGATAGAAACAGCTGACAGCAAGAAAGTATCAGAAAATATCATTGTAGGCAGAAGCTGTGCTCGAGTAGTGTTATGTCAGGGGATATATTAGGGGCCCCTTTCGTTGGCAGGTTGTGGGTATTGGGGTTGTATAGATAGTATCAAAACCATGGTTAGTAAGAAGAGGACCAGTTACACAAAACCGAGCCATTTATCGCCATCATCATGGAATAGATAATGTTGGAAAGGAAACAAATAATATTTTTCTAGGCAACAACGGTCATGTGATATAATTCCTTGGTTTGAATATGGGCGAGTTGAGGCTGAGTAATCAGAATGCTATCGCCGAAGAACATCAAAAATGCCGAGTATATATAGCCGATGAAATCCCCCCCCTCCGGGATTTTTTTTTCTTTCAAAAACATAAAACTATTTCCTCCCGGTGTGTGTCCTGTTGTTGGTGTGTTGGCGGTCTGGTTCTGACACATAAGGAACGGCATATCACATTACCTATCAGAGCCTGGCTATACGTCTACACACGTCCCAAGATAATACGGCGGACCGACAGCAGCCATTAGCGAACCCCCATACAAAATCGAGAGGCTGGAATTTTCCGGTTCGGGGACTTTTTAGGCTTTCGGGTCCACTATCTTGCGGCCCTGCGCGCCCCTGGTTAGCGCCTCCTTTAGCGGGTTTACAACGCGATACGCGGTTTGGTGAAGCTTGATATCGAAGGGCGACGTGATTGATTCTCCACTACCCATTCTTCCAATTCTTCCACCCACAACTCTTATTACTCTCTACGATTATACTCAGTTATACTCCAGTATACCCTCGACACATCTACTACTTTATAATTGTCATACCTCTTCGCCCATCTCTTCCAAGCAAGGGGCAAACAACGCGTTTACGAATCTATAAACAGGACGACGCCTCGAAACACACCCGCTCGACCCCTCGTTCGAGTCCTATTCATGCCCACAACTCCGTGATCTCTTCCTCAATCGATGTGCAAGCTTCCCGGCTCATAAGACCTCACCAATCCTGGCCGCGGGCCAGTGACCTACCCGATGTCGTCGCCGCCTCGGACAGCTCGGGCCGCCAGCTCACAACCTCCTATGCCGCCGTCTGGCAGCCAATCCGGCACCAACGATGGCGAGAGCGCCGGCGTGACAATCAGGCCTATGAGGCGTATGCATCCCTGTACTGAGAGGCGAGACAAGCCTGGCTAACAGTGGCCCTAATAGTGAAAGTTCTCTACACCTTTGACGACCAGAACAAGACGAACTGCCTGGCTCGGTGGCCGCATGTTTTGCAAATACAAGCTGTGGCTATGGATGAGAACGCTACCATTGGTGTCATCGAGCTGAAAACCTGTATCCAAGCCATCGTTCAGTGCTCTCCCGAGCTGGTCGCCAAGCTAGGGCAGGATTACACCGTGTACGCCTACGATTATTCCGAGTACGACAACCCGCTCGTCGGACAAGGGATGCTCTCCTGGGCGCTCGCAGCCTCATCACCGACACCTGAAGCTCCGGCCAGCCAATCACGCCAGCTTATCACAGGCCGTGTATGCAAGAACATCCAAGGCTTGTTCTCGAACGGCGTGGCGGAGACACTGGAGGTTAAGCTGCGTCTGGTTCCCGTGCCGACGGTGCTGCAGAGCGAATATGTTCGCAGCATGGAAACATACCGCGAGATTAGCAAGACTATGCCGGCTGGCTTTGATCATGGCGAGTGGTTGGCGTTTCTGCAGTCAAATCCCAGTGTGGGACAGGTTGCCAACCGAGTGAACACGCCCGTGCCAATGCCAAGTCAGCGAAGTGGGATTAGTATGGAAGTGGTCAATCAGTTACTGAGCCCCTCATTGCAGCAAACGTCTGTGGATCCATTTAATGTACCAGGGAATACAGAGATGGCACAGAGTAACAGCCGCCCACCCAGTCCGAGGGAAAAGGCACCTTCTCGCCCAGCGTCTCAGGCATCTACGAAGAGACCAAGGAAACCCCGCGCCCCATCCAAGCCGCTCGTTGGTGGCAACACCTCAGGTTACGAAGACGGGACTGATGGCGAGGAAGCCCAAACCACAAAGAAACGCGCCAAGATCACGCAGACAAACTGGAACAGCAAATCCTCCTTCGGAACTGGCACCGACTCACTTCGCGTCGCTGCTAGCACCGCAGGATCCCTCCGCCTCTTCCGACCTATCGCCATAGCCCCCGCTCCAGGAGGCGCCGCTGGCTCTCACCTCCAGGAGATGCCTAGAGCACCAACTCCTGTCCCGCAGCTACCTTCTCTAAAGGCCAACCGGTCGCGCGCCACATCCCAGAGCATGCTCCGCCGGAATTCCATCGTCTCTCAGTTTGGCGAATCGCGTCGACAATATAACTCTCCCTACCCACCTTCCGATGCTGGTCAGGACTCACAGGACCATGTCCGCCTGTCCATTGAGTCTGCAATGACCTCTCCAGAAAAAGAAGACAGTCCCGTAGACACACCACCAGATATCAACTCGTCACCCCCAGTCCTCCGCCGCACAGCCTCAGCACGCTCGAGCCCTCACGCACCATCGAGTCCGATATTACCACCGATGCCAAGGACGGATTCGGGGTTTATGAGCGGAGATATCAGTGAGTTATTCGAGGACAACGAGGATGGACAAGTTGCTGAGGAGGACCCCGTTATCGCAGCCAAGTACACGCGTCGCCGCACCACCAAACCCGCACCGCGCGCCGAGAAGGTCCACCATGGCTTTGCGATCGAGGAGGTCACGCCTGGGCCACCGGAACTGCTACCTACGAAGATGCTGCCGCGCGCTGAGGCGAAACAAAAGGCTGAGCCGAAACCGAAGGCACCGAAACGGGCGCTGGCTAGGAGCAAGAGTACGATGTCCGAGGATGGACTGGCGAATGCTGGTGGAAGGAGGGGGAGTGCGGCTCCGTTCGCTCCACCTAGGCCAGGGTCGGCAATGGCACAGCTGCCAATTACTGCTAGTGCTGAGGCTTCCCAGAGCATGGAGCAAACACAGGCGGAAGCCACGCCATCGAATTTGGATGCGACTGTGCCTTCGAATAATGCACCACGGACCCATTCATTCTCCCGCCCACCATCGAGGTCTATGAGCCGCACAGCGTCACTGGGATCACTGACGCTGCCCGCCGTCGCCGCGAGCGAACCAGTTCTCCCACCTAGTAGCCTTCAGCACGCACATACCTGGTCTGACGCCCCTCACCCCGTCACCGAAGCCCCAACACAAATGGATGACGGCACAGTAGCGGAGCCGTACTCAAAGCGCAGCGCAATGGGCAAGAAACAGACCATCCGACTTCGCCTCGAGGACGCCATCTCGCGCGGGGAAATGCCGCCATTCTGCAGCAACTGCGGTGCCATTGAGACGCCAGCGTGGCGCAAGGCGTGGGCGCAGGAGTGCAAGGGTGACCCAGGATACCACGAGTACAGCGATGAGGCGGGACGGGTGACTGCGATTGAAATTGTGGAGAGGGATGAGTCGGGAAAGCCAACTGCATACCGACTGATCAAGAAGTCTCTGGCTGCGGCGGATGATAAGACGGCATTTACTGAGATTCTGATGTGCAATCCGTGTGGTATTTGGATGTCGAAGTACAAGTCTCAGCGTCCTGAGGATCGCTGGGGGAAGGACCCGAATCAGCCTGCTGGCGAGAGGAAGAAGCGCGGTGGCTCGAAACCGAGGAAGTCGATCGTGGGACAGGCACCAGTTGCTACATCCGATGCGAACTTCTACTCTGACGCGCCCGCACCTCCTGAGAACTACACTTCCGCCGCGCCTCCTCAGCAAGACATCCAGGTCTCAACAGCCACGATACCGCAGCCCCGACTCACCCAACGCGGCGGTAGCGCCCAACCCCCAAAGAACACCGCCACATTGAAAGACGCCGCCGCTGCCTCTCTCCGGCGAGCCATCCAATCCAGCCCCGCGCGCTGGATGGGTACGACGCGCCACACCCCTATCGAGGTAGAAGACGAGCTCGGGGCAACACGCCGTCTCCTCTTTCCCTCCCCGCGCAAGGATGACTCACCTAAATCGTTGGGTGACCTACCAGCCAGCTACTCCGTCGAATTCGCTCAGCCACCACCTGGTGCAGCGAACTGCAACAAGGAGAACCGTCCACCCCAGCCAAACCCTCTTGATGACGACCTCGCCGCTCTCTTTGGCGAAGACCCTCTCCGTACTTCTCGGCCCACAACACCTACCCGTCTCCCACCCTCAAATCCCTTCAAAACACCTACCCGCCCCACGCCTTCTCACCGCCCGATCACACGTTCCATTTCTCGGAGCGCGAAATCAGCACGCTCCCGCCGTGGTGACATGCTCCCGCAACGCACACCTACGCGCTCTACACCCGCTACGAGACGTAGTCCTCGACACCGTAATGGGGGCGTGCAAGAAAGTCCTTTTACAGCAACTCTGAACCGGCTCCTCAGCGAGACAGGTGATGATGCGAATGGCACCCAGGGGTACGACACCGGGCGCTCTCCGTCGAGGAATTTGGACTTGGGGCTCGATTTCTCCGCCCTACCAGACCTGGCTCATCCATCTGATCTGCACAGCGATGCGTTGTTGTTCGCTGGTGCGGGATTCGGTCACCACAACGGTGGAGGGGGAGGTGGGTTCGGGGGCGACTTCTTCTCAACGGACGCGGCGCCAATGCCGAGTAGTCCGCCGAGAATGTTTGAGTTATACGAAGACCCCCTTGGGATGGAGATGGGGAGCTTAGAGGCAATGGAGGAAGCGATGTGGAGGGAGTTTGCGGGGGATGCTGAGGGTGATGGCTTGGGAATGGGGATGGGAGCTGGAGGAGGAGGGGGGTTGGTGATTGATGGTGGAGGGAGAGCAAGATTTAGCATGGATGGTGCTGGGGGCGACGTGACGATTAAAGTTGAGGATGTGGATGGGGGAGCGGAGAGGCAGGCTGTTTAAGAGGTGTTTGGGTAGGAGTCATTGATTGGTCCTTGTGGGAGTTATTTGTATAGCGTTTGTGTAGACGGCATTGAGCGGCTTAGCTATATGGAGCGATTGAATTGAGTATACCCTTTTCTACAACTAAACCTCCTTCCTGTGGCGTGACTCATTGATTGGTTTTTCTTGCCCCATTGTTTTGTGAGGTCTTTATGGGGGTGT
Organism: Pseudogymnoascus sp. BL549; assembly: GCA_001630585.1. NCBI lineage: Eukaryota > Fungi > Ascomycota > Leotiomycetes > Thelebolales > Thelebolaceae > Pseudogymnoascus > Pseudogymnoascus sp. BL549. Next base: position 56,412 of record LNAR01002069.1, on the reverse strand, counting down.
TATGACTACTTATCCGAACGTCTACATAATATTTTGGGTCAACAAAATCGTTTGTGTATTTTATACTATTGCTAATGCATGCCAAATCCGGGATGTAACCTTTGTAGCGCAGTCTCCACAGCTTCCAGACACTCTTGCTTGCGATACTGTTCTACGTTAGGCCAGCCGTACTGGCGATATATATTCTGCACCATGCCTCTCATTCCTTCCTCCCCATCATCAGCGTCCGAGAAATTCTCCACCACCCACCGCCTATTCAACGGGATAAACTGCAGCGTCCGAAAATGGTCTTTGAGAAGCTCGAAGAAATCCGCGATGGCCCACGCGGGGTTGCTAGAGCGCCACCCTTCCTCGTTTTCAGGGGCGAAATCGCAAGGGTCGTCCATAACCATGAGTTTGCTCCATTTGGGGTGGCACATGATCTCGTCGTAGCAGCGGAGCCAGTAGACTATGCCGAGCTGTGTGTCGAGGAGGAAGGTGTCGTTGTCTCGCCCTCCGTGTGTAAGGCTAACAACGTGCGGTGGGATGTCATTGTAGTCCTCAGCGCCTTCGGTAAAAATCTTGAGATCCGTGGCCGACTCAATACTGCGGCTAAGTCCTTGGTAGTCGGCGAAGCTTGTTTGAGGAGCACCTTCTAGCTCTACTCCACCGCTGTGGACCCCGCGGATGTAGGGAAGAGCACGGAGCAGAGAGATGACCTCGTTTGTTTTCCCAAAACCGCCTAGATTGTCCATGGTGATGGTCGGCCAGCCCCCTGCAGGAGGGCTAATGAAATCTGCGTCATTGAGGTACAGCTTCGAGAGGAAGTAATAGTAATCGCGGATTGCGGAAACGCATTTATCTTGCGAGTAGGTTATGTTGCCGAGGCTGGTCATTTTCGGGCCCGAGAAGGAGGTGTAAATATGGAAAAGAGCAGTGGAGGTGAAGAATGTGGGGAAAGGAATTATATTAAAACTGGGTAGTTGCAAGCTATAATGTTTAGTATCAACAATTTACTTTATCAGACTGAGTTTCTCACATATATGCCTACTTTTTCGCAAATCCTCTAGCTCAAAAGCTTAGCGGGCATGTGGTTCCAACAAAGTTTGCAGGGATTAGCATTGCATACTAATGATATTTTTGCGTATATTGTAAATTATTGCGGGATACCAGCAGCAGATCAACCCCAATTTAACTCATTGATCCGTGAACCCATCTCTCTTCACACGCAGTAGGGCGTGACACCGACTCCTTTTATGAGATCGGTCGATGTCCATTGGGGTCAGTTAACTACTCGGAAATCCTCCAATAAATTACTCCTTATGAATCCTTCGCTGCTGCCCAGAATCCTTCAATACCACTCACACAGATGTTTTTTATTCGCTTGGTGGTTTCCCATACCAATTGGGAGTCCCGGCGCGCGGCGTGGGATTCCAATGATTAGTCTTGGCTCAAAAGGATCTCCCGCGCCAGCTGAGACTCTCTCGACTGAGTAAGATAAAGTATACTAGCTAGGTGGTTTGACAACTGACAGCTGGCAGTCAGCACTAAGGCTTCTTTCATTGTATTGGAATGTTCTGTAATTACTTTCTGTCGTATAAATGTGCTTGAACTGACAAGTGAGAAATATACTCAGTGGAGCATTCCAAGGAAACAAATGAACTGCCGGCCATTCATAATTTAGAATTCACAGGCATCGAACAGAAAATACTACGTTTGGCGATTGATCTGTTTTATGAATGTATTATATCCCATATTACTTTTTGAAAAATGGCATCATCGATTTTTGGGTTGGTAATATTCTTTATTGTAGAGGACAGAAAAGTATCAGAGCCTGAGAACTACGTAAAATAAAGAATAAAAGAATCTCTCGCGCGCTCGTTGAATAACATCGCCACCAGGTCATACTCCATAGAATTGTCCTTGAATGACTACCTCCCTCCTCGGGGTCTTAGTGTGCAATTCCATCCTAAGTCAAATCACAATTGTTTCCGCGGCCACTTAGTCTAACTGTCACCTGAAGTATCGCCTGATTTGCCCATTGACCTCAAGTTTCACCCGAATTCCAGTGGGATCGACGTTTTCTTAGAGGTTATACATACAGTGCGCCTCATCTCAAGTCAAATTTGGCGGTTTTCTTGTGAGCTCTCCATGCCTCAGCAGAACCACGAAGCATTGCTTGCCACAGCCTCTGATCTTTATCCTCATCGCTACAAGTCTTCCCAAGGAAAATACCATGGAAATTTGATTCATTCGCAGCTCGCAGACGTACAAGACAGAGCGCGTAATGGTCGATCTCCACGAAATCAACTTTGTTAGTCGCGCCAATTGGTGACGTGTAGCGACCCTCAGGGGCGTTGGAAATCGCATTGACAATCTGCTTCAAAGTTGGCCCTCTCTTGCGCCGCATGCCATCCACCGCTTTATTCCATTGTGACTCGATCCAGTCGCGCACAAGCTCATCGTATACAGGCTTGAAGGAATCGCTTTCCATCCATACCTTCACAGCTGCTTTATTGCTGAGCCCGAGGATATGAGCAAACCGTGATAAATTCTGATGGTCATTGAACTTGACGACACCTCGGAGACCGTTCTTTTGGACTTTTGGAAGATCCGGCTCTGGGGATGCAGATTCGCGGGGTTGGTTTTCTACTTTGGGAGGCGAAGCCATATTGGATGTGAGGCGATGGACAGTGAACAGGTCCGCAGGTATGCCGGAATATAAATTTTTACTGTGCAATAGTTAGTATAGATAACCTGGCAGTATGGAAAGGTAATATTAAATATTACCTTGGAGAGCGAGCCGGGATCGTAAATTCCAAGGCGGTACCAGCGTGGGATGGAAGACTCCGAGATTGAAAGGGTGCACAGTCGAAAGGCGAAGGTGAGTGTTGAAGTGGAATAAGTTGATAGAAGTGAGACTGAGTAAGGTAAACTGAGAGTGAGAGAGGTTGACAATTCCGAGCCTTTGAGGTTATGAGATCAAATTCTCCACGATTGTGAAATGCGAGTGAGGTTCTGGAAGCGTAATATCAAAGGCTTTGTGATTGAGAAGTGCGTGTTAATATTGTCGGGGCTGAAGCTACCGGAAAGCTGAGAGGGATCTGAGAGTTGCTTGGCAGGAGATCGAGGAGTCCGAGCTGTAGAAGAATAAGACTCAAAACGTTGAGACTGGATTTGAGAAGGTTGAGAGAAACTGAAGGAGTCAAAATGCCAAAGACGGATCTGAGAAGTGTGAATCAAGAGATCAAGCAATTAGAGGGCTGAAGTTATAATTGATAATGACGGATCATATGCTGAGAGAGATCGAGCAGTCAGAAGTCATTAAAGCTTCAGATCGAGCCCTTGGGATTGACAACGTGAGAATGAAGTATTAGCGAGTCAAGTTTGGAAATGCCAATGATGGATCCGAGTGTTGTAAATATAGCGATCAAACACTCAGAGGCCGTAAGGAAGAGAATTTAACTTCGAGATGAACAATGCCGGGTGAGGTTATAGTAGCTGAAGTTGGATTATTCCAAGGGCCGTACTTGGTTTTGTATATCAAAAGGTGGAGCAGTTAGAGACTGCACAGTACAACCACGTCCGAATTGGCAACGTGCAGGTAAAGTTGTAGGTGCACCAGTTGTGAAGCTGTCAACATAGGAACCGGGTATTGTATATCAGGAGATCGAGTAGCTGGAGGCCGATAAAGCATTCTCAGATTCATAATAGGCAAAGGTGTAGGTGTAGCGGTTGTGAAAACCTCAAGAATGGATTCACGAAGTGAGGTACGGTGAGTTTGAGACTGTTGGCGTTAGAAGTGTTGGACGGGCGGCCCTGAGGCTGAATTATGTTTCGAGGCAGACTTACTGAGTTGGAAACATCGAATTATATGCGTGTTGACGAAGATGGCCTTCAAAGGGAGCTGATGATGAAGACGCCAACCGTGATTGTTACGACAGAGGCGATCCCCAAAGGAAGTTGTAAGAGCGATGCCGAGTTATGTGCGTTCTGACAGGTGTGACCTTTGAAGGGGTCCGATGACAACAATGCCAACCGCGTGTGCACCGGCAAAAGAAGCCTTCGAGGGAAGAAATGAGATTCTGAAGATCGAGAGTTGATCTAACCAATAGGAAGCAGAGCCTGAGAGTGGCAGCGGCGACATGCCAGGAATTTGTTGTTGATCGATCAATTTAATGTTGGTCGAACATGAAATGTAAAGCTCCGGCTGGACGGCCATGAGGGGGTGGGTCAAATCCATCGTAATAGCAAGCTGAAAATTGATCTAAACCTTGGAGAGTAGCACCCCGGGTAGTAGATCAGGTGGCAGAGGCAAACTGCCAGGAGCTGTCCGGCAAGAAGAATGGTATGGCATAGCGTAAAATGAGAATTGGTTGAAACCGACAGGAAGCGCGCCCGCGGTGTCATGAGGAAAGGCAGAGTAGCGTGCCAGAATTTGTCTTGGGAATAATGGTGGAATTCGAAGTTGAAGTTTGAATCCAGAACCGGAAGGTCCGATAATTAGACAGTGTCAGTGGACAATGGAGGCTGATTGAACCCTGCACAACAGATCGTTCGTGATGTGTAGGGTGGCAGAGGTGACGACCTGCCAGGAATTTATCCGAGAGTAGTGACAGAGGTGAACTGCCAGGAGTTGTCCAAAGAAGAAAGACTGTTCGAAGGGGAGGAAGACGAGAGTTCTTGAAACAAAACTGACGAGAAGCAGGGCCTGTGGTAACATGAGGAGTGGTAGAGTGGCGACTTACCAGGAAGTTGTCTGGAGAGGAATAATAGGAAGATCGGAATTTGTGTGTCTTGTCTCTGAATCCCAGTGAACGCGCTCCTGTACTCAAAATAGCCTTGACAATGGTGGATTGGATCTGAAGAACTTGAGAGGTAGCTTTGAAATAAACTTTAGAATCCAGACCGGCAGGCTGGAGAGTTTAATTCAAGGTACTAGGCTCAAGTCATCAGATGTTATCATGTTGATGGCATTGCGAGGGTGGCAGAAGAAGGATAAGACGGCAACAGAAACGATATACACCTACCTACCAGTCATCGATGGTGTAGGTAGGTAGGTGGGTGTATGTTGGTGCCTGTCGTTGTGTGTCGATCTGGTGGGGTCTGCTATGGGTGAAGTGTTGTGAAGGAGAAAAGGTGAAATTTGTGAAGTTGTGGAAATTTATTTGTTTATATAGGAAAACTGTATTAGGTATCTCGCAAGGTACTGCGCTAGATAAGGTATATACAATAAAACAACACCATGCCTTCCCCGCCGCGAAAGGCTGAACAAGGCTGATAGAAAAGCCTTTGTTCACAGTAACTATAAGAAAGATAAAGACTCCCAATCACCAGGACACCTGTCGAAGCCTTCACCATCCACCCTGATTATAACATACATTACCTTTCTTGCCAACATCTCCACCATTTAGTTCTCAACCTTCGTCTCCAGTGTCTCCTCATCATCCCCGGAATATGCGTACTTGCTCCTCGCCCTAATCTGGGCTCCATAATAGTAAAACAAAAACGGGATGGCGCAGCACGCCAACGCCAAGAACGCGAGCAGGGAGCTCGCCCACTGATATCCGAGACGGGCATACATCTGGTTGGTGAAGAGCACCGTCGAGGCACCCCAGAAAGAGCGAATGCACGTTTTCGCAGCGAGTGCCGAGGCAGCCTGGTGCTGGTACGAGTCGACGAGGTAGTTGTTGGCGGAGTTGTAGAGGAAGATAAAGCCAAAGCCGACGGGGAAGCCGGCGAAGGCTGGTCCGGCCCATGAGATATGCGGGTATGAGGTCCATGCGAATATAAAGAGACCGATAGGGATAAACCAGCAGGAGATCATCATTGGAATTAAGCGGGCCTCGGCGGGAGGCTTGCCGTTGTGCTTTCGTACCAGGGTCATGTAGTGCTTGTTGACGAATGGGGCGCAGAAGGCAGAGCAGATGACGCCGACGGCGAGAGGAATGAACATTAGGCCCGTTTTACCGGCATTCCATCCCTTGCCTTGTTGGTAGACGACTGGGTAGGCGACGAAGAACATATAAAGCAGACCGTATAGGACGGACATGTAGATGGAGATCAGGAAAACGATGAGCTCGCCGAAGAGAAGCTGGAATGGCCGAATGAGGAAGTTCAGGAGGCGATCGGAGAATGGGCGCATATCAAGATCTTGCTCGGTAAGAAACCTCTTCCCGGAAGATTTAGAGAGTTTCTCAGCACGGCGCTTGAGAATGGTTGGCGCATATGTTTCGGGGACAGTGAAGGTGATCAGCACCCAGACGACACCAGCAAGGATCAGCTGGATCCAATATAGCCAGCGCCAGCCCTTCGCATCGCCCAAGTAGCCTCCAACGAGCGGACCAATTGCGGGACCGATGAATGGAGCGGCCGAGAAGGCAGCCATGGGGACACCGCGCTCTTCGTTCTTCCAGCAATCGGCCAGGGTTCCTCCAACTAGAGTCATGGGGGCTGAAAAGGCGATACCATCCAGGGCTCTAAAGACCATGAGTGTTGCCACATTTTTAGCGACGGCGCATGGAATGATGAAAACAACGGCGATGAAGAGAGTCGAGCCATATATGACGCGGCGACCATAGATTTCCGAAAGCGGCGCGAACGCCATGGGTCCAATACCAAAACCGATAACAAAGACTGTAATTGAGAGGAGAGCGACCTCCTCAGAAACATTGAATTCTTTCGAGACTCCCTCAATATCAGCTGTGATAACGCTGGAGCAGAAGGCTACAACGAAGCAGGTCAGGGACACGCAGATCGTACACCACCACTTCATTGCCTTGGACCAATTCTTTGGGTTGTCCTTGTCGTTTGGTGTAAATGCAACGACGGTGTATGGGGTGCCATCGGCGGAAACTCCAGTCTCTGCAGCTCCATCTGGCTCCTCCTGTGTGTACTCGCGAAGGTTTGCATTTCGGCTTAGTGTACGATATGGCAAGTTGATATCAAGATGCGGATCTCTGACCTCCTTCTTCGATTCGCGGGTTTCGGACCGGCCTAGGCCGGATTGGCGCGTGTTGGTCCGTTGAACGTCGATGGATATAGGTTCAAATGTAGCAGGCTGTTGCCCTGGCATTACAATGCCTTCTTCCGCCATGCTGCCTTGAAAGTGGAAGCCTGCGGATATGGGGGCAGAAAGTAGCGAAGGTATAAGAGGAAATTATATGCTGTATGGGATAATGAAAACAATTCATAAAGGGGGATGTGTGGATCTTTATATAGCCAAATAGAAAAAATATCACGACGGTATGGAACTCGACTGTACCTAAACTCCGGACCTGAACCGCACTTGCTTTAGGGACATTAGGATGCCTTATTGGAGGACATGAGTGGATATGAGCAATATCCAACAGAGATTGGCGAAGACATCGGTAAGACGGCAGGCATGGCCACGCCTGGTTGTCCTTTAAAATGATCCAAATCGGCATAGTGACGAAGAGAGATGTCCATTTATGGGCCATCCGGAGCTCTAGCGCCACCGAACAACGGGAGTGGCAACTGGAAGTCACTTTCTGACATTGCCGAATTTTGCCGCCGCTCTATTGCCCAATAGAAGATGGTATCTCGGCGGCAAGGCTACTGCGCGCTTTCAGCCTCATGGAGCTTATTAAAATCTCCAAGCATCGTCTGGTTTCGCAACTGCTTCAAACTGCGACCAACACCAAAACACAGCATTTGCGAATATACAAGAGAAAATATACTTTCAAAAAATCTGCATATACAACCATGCCGCTTTTTCCCGTTTTTGTGGCTACAGTGGTTTGTGATCAAAACTCTGTAACGTAGATGGTCCAGCTCAGTCGTAATTCTGACGAGTGGACGTCGATCTACCCAATCATTATCCCGTATGTGGTGTTAGCGCCGGTATGTGAGCATTTTTTCGAGTCGACACTATGTGGTCCGAGTGTTCGGCCCCATATTTCCCGGTATCTCTCCGGGCACGCCGGAATCAAAATCTCGTGATATTTTCCAGCCCTTCACGTGCATTGATGTCATAAACTCTTGACTTCAATATTGGTGCTGGTATTTTTGCCGCGTAAGACTGGCCGGCGGTGAGTACTTCGGTCTTTCCTGTATTTGCGTGAAAGCATAAGTCCCTTTTTAGTATGAAGTAGCTCTCATAATGACAGGTGAGGATACATCTATCATACACATTTTTGTATGGGGCAAGATGTATCCGTTAGTCCTGGACAATACCATACTTTCCAACTATTTCGTGGCTATACCTTCACAATGGTTTCTCCAGCTGTTGATATGGAAGCTTTTACTTTGTCGGTGCAACCCTGATAGTCATGGACCATGGCGCTTGGATGGGATCGAGTGCACTATCAATTATCCTTTTTATACTTATAGAATGTTAAAACCACCTCCTTAGGCGACGTGCTCAAAATGTCTGACCAAAATATCGAGCGGTTGATGAGCCGCATGTTTGGGCATGGACGGCAAGAGAACTCCGAAGAAGAAAAGACGAGGCACGTTGGAGTGGTGTTCAAGCACTTGACAGTAAAGGGCGTAGGACTTGGTGCAAAGATACAGCCTACTGTCGGCGACCTGTTTCTGGCGTTGCCTCGAAAGATCGGAGCTGTTTTCAGCGGGAATAACAAAACCCATGGAGGGCCGCCGATACGGACAATTATCAATGACTTTAGCGGTGTCATCAAGCCGGGGGAGATGATACTGGTGCTTGGCCGCCCTGGGAGCGGCTGCTCCACATTTCTGAAGGTGCTTGGAAACCAACGAGCTGGCTTCAAGAGCGTCGAGGGAGATGTGTGCTATGGAGGGGAGTCAGCAGCAACTATGGCCAAGGAGTTCAGAGGAGAGGTGCTATACAACCCCGAAGACGACCTCCATTATGCGACACTTAGCGTTAAGAGGACTCTGGAGTTTGCGTTGAGGACAAGGACACCAGGAAAGGAGTCGAGAATGGAAGGCGAGAGCCGCGACCAATATATAAAAACATTCCTAAAGGCGCTCACACAACTATTCTGGATCGAGCATACTCTAAACACATTCGTCGGTAGCGAACATGTCCGTGGCGTTTCGGGGGGCGAGAGGAAGCGTGTTAGCATTGCTGAGGCAATGATAACAAAGGCCTCCACACAAATGTGGGACAATTCTACGAGGGGTCTCGATGCCTCTACGGCACTGGAATATGTGAACAGCATCCGGACATTGACCACAATGGCTCAGATCTCGACAGCTGTGGCATTATACCAAGCAGGAGAAAGTTTATACAAGGCCTTTGATAAAGTATTGCTAATCGACGAAGGTCGATGTTGCTATTATGGACCTGCAGACACTGCTGTGGAATACTTTGAGAACCTCGGATTCGAACGCCCTGAAAGATGGACAACGGCTGACTTCCTCACCTCAGTCACTGACAAGCATGAGCGGCGGGTGAAAGACGGTTGGCATGACAGAATACCCAAAACGCCCGAGCAGTTCGAGTCAGCTTTCCGAGGGAGCGAGATTGAGAAGACGAACTGGCGCGAACTAGACGGATATCAAAATCTCGTTGAGGAGCAGGTTCGCACGAGAGCCGAGGCGATGACGAAGAAGACAGAGAAGAAGAATTATACTCTCCCATTCCACCTACAAGTTTTAGCCTGCACAAACGAGCATTTCTTCGTTATGCTGGGTGATCGACAGACTTTGATTGGAAAATGGGGTGGTATCTTATTCCAAGGTCTTATTGTTGGCTCTCTTTTCTTCAATATGCCGAAAACAACTCAAGGTGTGTTCGAAAGAGGGGGCGTGATGTTCTTTATGCTGCTATTCAACGCTCTCCTTGCATTGGCAGAATTGACGTCGGCATTTTCAAACAGGCCCATCATGATGAAGCATAAAGCCTTCTCGTTCTATCGTCCTGCTGCTTATGCCATAGCTCAGGTTGTTATCGATTTGCCATTAGTTCTTATACAAGTCACTATATTCGATCTGGTGGTTTATTTTATGTCAAATCTTCAGCGGACACCAAGCCAGTTTTTCATATCTCTATTGGTTCTCTGGACCTTGACATTGACCATGTACTCTTTCTTTCGTTGCATTGGGGCCTGGGCCGCTTCTCTAGACGTTGCAACTCGGTTTACGGGGGTTTCTATTCAAGCGTTTGTCACATACACGGGGTATCTCATTCCCCCGAAAAAAATGCGTCCCTGGCTATCGTGGCTTCGGTGGATCAATCCGGTCCAATATGGCTTCGAGGCACTCATGTCCAATGAGTTTTACAACCTCGACATTCAATGTGTTCCACCAGTCCTCGTTCCAACTGGCCCCGATGCTCGGCCTCAGTTCCAGTCCTGTGCTCTCCAAGGGTCTGAACCCGGGAAGACCTCCGTTTCTGGGAAGAACTATATCATGACGGGTTTCGACTACACCAGATCGCATCTTTGGCGAAATATTGGAATAATTATTGGCTTCTGGTTATTTTTTGTCGCCCTTACTGCTCTGGGAATGGAGCGGCAAAAACCAAATGCTGGTGGCGGTGCCGTCACAGTTTTCAAGCGCGGTGGAGCCCCAGAATCTGTCAAGAAGGCTATAAACGAGAAAGATGCCAATGGGACTGGGGGTGAGGTTGAAAGAGAGAGCTCAGAGGTCTCGAGGGATGAGAGACGACAAAATTCTGGTGGTGGAATGAGGGAAGGAATAGCAAGAAACGAAACCGTATTTACATTCCAGAACGTTAACTTCACGATTCCTTACCAGCATGGAGAGAGAAAGCTGCTCCAAGGCATAAATGGTTATGTAAGGCCCGGCGAGCTAACAGCGTTGATGGGCGCCAGTGGTGCAGGGAAGACGACTTTGCTCAACACGCTTGCGCAGAGAGCAGACACTGGTGTCGTTACTGGCGATTTTCTGGTAGATGGGAGGCTCCTTCCCAGATCATTCCAGCGTTCTACGGGCTTCGCGGAACAGATGGATATCCATGAGCCTACGGCTACTGTGCGTGAGGCATTTCGATTCTCGGCTCTACTACGACAACCAAAGGAGGTGCCGAAGAAGGAGAAGTACGAATATGTGGAGAAAATTATAGACCTTCTGGAGATGCATGATCTGGCTGAGGCCATAATTGGAGAGGTCGGATATGGGCTGAATTCAGAGCAGCGTAAAAAGGTTACGATTGGCGTTGAGCTTGCGTCGAAGCCGGAACTACTTTTGTTTCTAGACGAGCCTACGTCTGGACTAGATAGCCAGGCGGCCTTCAACATTGTGAGATTTTTACGGAAGCTAGCCGATGCTGGGCAGGCAATTCTCTGCACCATCCATCAGCCATCTGCAGTTCTCTTCGAAGAATTTGATGAGCTCCTCCTCCTCAAGTCTGGGGGCCGTGTTGTATTCCATGGCACTCTGGGAAAAGACAGCAAGGATATGATTGAATATTTTGAGGAGAACGGCGGGAAGGAGTGCCCGAAGGATGAGAACCCGGCAGAGTACATGCTAGAGGTAATCGGCGCTGGTGACCCAAATTACGAAGGCCCTGACTGGGCGGATATTTGGGAGAGATCGAAAGACGCCAAGGATAGGCAGGATGAGATTCAGAGGCTGGTCCAAGATCGTCGGCAAGCCACGGCAGGTCAGAGAGGGGCCAGAAAGGATGACAGGGAGTATGCTATGCCATATAGCACACAGATATTGGCTGTTATTAAGAGATGCTTCGTTGCATACTGGCGAACCCCCCAATACTTTTTTGGGAAGTTGGTTCTTCATATAATTACTGGTAAACATGGATACGCCCCAGCCGAACAACTTGCCACCAGCTAACATCATAACCTACAGGTCTCTTCAATACCTTCACCTTCTGGAAACTAGGCCATTCAAGCATCGATATGCAATCTCGCCTCTTTACCATATTCATGATGATGACGATTGCTCCGCCCCTTATCCAACAGCTACAACCGCGCTACATCTCCTTTCGCGACGTCTTCAAATCCCGCGAAGCCAAATCCAAGATCTACGCCTGGCCGGCCTTCACCCTCGGCGCCATCCTCCCCGAAATCCCCTTCTCACTCTTCTGCGGCGGCGTCTTCTTCTGCTGCTGGTACTTCGGTGTCGGACTCCCTCTCGGCTTCCCGGCGGGCTACGTCTTCCTCATGGTCTGTCTCTTCGAAATCTTCTATGTCGGCTTCGGGCAGTTCATCGCCGCCATGGCACCAAACGCCATGTTCGCCTCTCTCCTTATTCCATTCTTCTTCCTATTTATCGTCGCTTTCTGCGGCATCGTCGTTCCTTACCCAGCTCTACCCAGTTTCTGGAGGAGCTGGATGTACTGGCTAACCCCCTTTCACTACCTCCTCGAAGGCCAGCTAGGCGTGGTCACCCACAACGTCCCTGTCATCTGCGACGATACCGAATTTGCTCGTTTCTCCCCTCCACCCGGAATGAGTTGCGCATCCTACACCAACGACTTCGTGAAGCGGATGGGCGGCTATGTGCAGGTTGGTGCAGGGGGTTTGTGCGAGTACTGCCAGTATGCCAATGGCGACGAGTTTTCGAGAGGGTTTAATGTGTTTTATCGCCATCGCTGGCGCGATTTCGGACTCATGTGGGTGTATGCTGGGTTTAACTTCATAGTGGTGTTCTTTGCGACGTGGATGTTTTTGGGAGGGGCGATGAAGATTAAGAGAGCGTTGAGTCCGAAGGATAGGAGGATAACGAGGGAGCAGAGAAAGGCGGCCAAGAGGTCGAGTGAAGGATGAGTGGGCGGCCTGGTTGGAGCAACTGCTCAAGCTCGAAGCTGGGCTGGGCTCAATGCTCAGCTCAGAGTTGAGAGATCCTTCTGAGTCTAGCTATTAAGCCAGTCTGTATATGAGCTCCGCTCTCTGGACAGTAGCTCTGCTAGTGCGCACCTGATTGTAGAGTAGATTTAGGTCAATAACGAGCTATTACGGTAGTAAACGGGGTAAATTTATCTATGCAGCTTCATTCGCATCAACAAACGCCGCATTATGTTCATTATGTATTATTATATCCAGTTCCATCTATTCACAAATCGTCATATCTCCTCAAGAGCAATCACGCCCTGACCTTTCTACTCTCCCGCCGCCTCACCCACACAAACCATCCGGAGCTTGCAAATGCGAGCGCAATGCCAACCCAGCTATACATCGGCATTCTGAACTTTGCCAGCACAGGGATAAGGAAGGCATAGGCCGGGATGGTTAGGAAATTTGTCGTTAGGGGGCTCGTCGCCAGCACGAGCAACACAGTACTGGTGAAGACGCAGAAGGTGCCCAGCGAGCCGCAAAGCATCATGAACCAGTGCCATGGTCGGTCGAGGAAGTAGATATTCCGCGCGATATTCGGCAACTCGCCTGAGATTAGGACAAATGGAAGGGAGATCATGATCGACAGTAGCGAGACGTGGTGTAGGAGTGTGTAGGTGGTACGGGAGCTTGTCGGATCGCGGGCACGCTCAGGTGAAGGTGCTGAGAGGTTCTGGTAGGTCGAGTAGAGAAGGACCGGGAAGAGGGCAGCGCAGAAGGATGAGATGACGCCGGCAAGGACGCTGTCCCATGTTACGCGGATGTTGGAGCGGCAGGATCCGACAAGGAGGTTGAGGGTGGCTGAGAGGGTCGCCGAGAGGAGGGGGATTGAGTGCCGGGTCCCCTTTAGGAGGGAGTCGGCAAGAGCGGTGAGGGGGACTATGCCGATGCGCGTGAGGACGTACATGGGAAGTTCGGAGTGGGCGTAGGAGATGGTGCTCAGGTGGATCTTAAGCACGTAGACGATTGCCAAGAGTATGGTTTTCCGCGCCACGGCTCGGTCGAATTCAAAGGGGCCACCGCCAGCAATACCCGAGCCGGCCTTGGAGAAGATTTTGGTAATAAATCGAGGCAATCGTCGGGGCGTGCGCTGGGTGTAGGTTGTTGGGGGAGGCTTGGTGAGGGCGTAAGAGGGCGCAACGAGCGCCGCCAGGCCACAATTGCTGAGGTAGCGACTGAAGAGCCGGGTGAAGCCCGCAAAGGCCCAGAGGAAGAAGTGGCAGCCGACAAGTTCGATAAATGTGGTTGTAAGCGGGTAGGGGAATTTGTAGACACCGGCTAAGACAGTAGTTAGTTACTTGAACCGGTAGGATGGGATCACAGAGGGGCACATACTGAGCAGGACCAGCCAGTTGATCACCATGAGCCCTATGGCAGTCCCCATTAACCATAGGCACATCAAGCCCACATAGACACTCCATCCTCTTGTTGTAGCAAATAAATATATGCCTAGGCCACCCTGTGTCAAGAAGCCCTTCCAGCCGGTGGGTCGCTGCCGTTGCGACAGGAAGCCTCCCCCACCAGATAAGTCACCCAGCTCATCCTCTCCCGAATCTGAGCCCTCGTTGGATGTCCAGCCAGTTGATATATGAGGAGACGGTGTTCTTGATATGTTTATTAGAGGCAACGAGCTGGGGCCCAGCTCTTGTTGGTTATAGTGCGCCATACTGTCGTTTTCGTCTAGGCTTCGACGCCCTCTCTCGATGTCGATTTGGGGTGTAGTCCAGGAACGGGTTCTCTCTGGCAAGAGGTATTGTATCGCAGGTCGGAAGAGTGTCGAGTTGATGGTATTATGCGCCGAGAAGGTGGGCATGTGAAATTATCTATTAATACAGGATCATACCAAATAGGCACAATTGAAGCTGAAGTTCATGATCGTCGTCACTTAAATTTCCCAGTGCAGAGTAGTCCCCTGAGCCCTTGTAAGTGGTTCGGTACCTGGGTACAAGCGCCGCGGAAACCTTAACCGTGCACGAGCCACATGCCGAGGCCCTATCGTTGAAAAGTGTCAATCGTCCTCTTTCCTTCGATCAAGCCAGAAAAACCACCTCGCATGGGATATCAGCGACGCCAATGGCTTCATTACTACCCCCGCTGCGGCGGGCTCTACCCAAGTTAGGGAAGGACCTCTTCACTTGCCGCCAATACCCCAAATCCACCTCCATCCAAGCGCCGAAGCTCCGGACCAGCAAAGGCCTCTCCGCCTTCCAGCCTACGCGCTTCTATAACAGCTCTGCCCCCCTGCGCACAAGTGCTGCTGCAGTTCCAGGAGCCCAAGCCACGCCCCTATCTTCTGTAGCCCAGACAATTGCGAATTCCCAGAAGGAAACGGCGAAGAAATCCTTCTTCCCCGATACCAGCTCCCGCGGCGTGGCGTTCTGGCTCCTCGGAAGCGCAGCCAGCGTATTCGGAATCGTTGTCTTTGGAGGTCTGACACGGCTCACAGAATCAGGGTATGAATCTCAGACTCTCTATAGATGTGCCCACACTAACCTATCTACGTCCAGACTAAGCATTACGGAATGGCGTCCAGTAACAGGCACTCTCCCCCCCCTCTCGGCCGAAGACTGGGACTCCGAGTTCAACAAGTACCGCGCCTCCCCCGAATTCAAGCTGCTCAACCCCACCATGACACTTGACGAGTTCAAATACATATACTTCATGGAGTGGACGCACCGCCTCTGGGGCCGCGTGATTGGCATGTCCTTCGTTCTCCCCGCCATCTACTTTGTCGCTCGTCGCCGCGTCTCGCGTCCGCTCACTGCAGGCCTCGCCGGTATCTCCGCCATAATCGGCATCCAAGGCTTTATCGGCTGGTGGATGGTCAAGTCCGGATTGAAAGACGACCTCTTCGCCCCCGGATCCCACCCCCGCGTCTCGCAATACCGCCTTGCCGCCCACCTTGGCACAGCCTTCATCTGCTACGCTACCATGCTTTGGGGTGGTCTGTCGACTCTCCGTGATCGCGCTCTCCTCGCTGATCCTGCCCGTGGCCACGCATCTATCATCGAGCGCTCCAGCCCTGTGCTCCGTCTCTTCCGTCGTTCCGTCGGTGTCATCGCCCTTCTAGTCTTCACCACTGCCGTCTCCGGTGCCCTCGTTGCCGGTCTCGATGCTGGACTCATCTACAACGAGTTCCCGACCATGGGCACGGGACGTATTGCCCCGCCTGCCGCCGAGCTCTTCAACGACTTCTACTCGCGCCGCGAGGACAAGGCTGACCTCTGGTGGCGCAACATTCTCGAGAACCCCTCCACCGTGCAGCTTGACCACCGCATCCTCGCTACTACCACCCTGACTACCATCGTGGCGCTGTGGGCGTACTCGCGATTTAACCCGCGTGTCGCCGCGGCGATTCCCAAGAATGCCCGTAGGGGTATGGTGGGCGTCGTCCACTTCGCCCTGGCGCAGGTGGCGCTCGGTATCACAACTCTGCTGTACCTGGTGCCGCTGCCATTGGCGTCTGCACATCAGGCATGCAGCATGGGCCTGCTTACTATGACGCTTGTGCTTGGAAGCCGCCTGTGGGTCCCTAAGAGGAGTTTGAGACTGGTGAAGAGCAGCATGGCACAGGCTGCGCAGGGTGGCCCGAAAGTGAGGGTTCCCGCTGCGGCGAGGGGAACGCCAACTGCTTAAATTTGCATTTGGAAATGGATCAATCTTGTAGTATAAAATAGTGTGACGATAGTGTTCAGATATGGGGGATCAGGGAGTAGATAGCATCACAGTGGCGTTTCACGCAGGATAGTGTATGAATAGCGGGATCTCAACTCGACTAATTGACTTCGATATTTTCTTCTCCTTTAAAGGCCTGTCTACATTTATCATGCATGCCTGTGCTTGTACACAGTTGCACCTCCTATTTGAATGGCCCCACGCAGTATCCTATTTTATACGACGCTCACTCTGGTAACATGCATTTACTTGTGCGCTGTAGACTCATTAGTGGCAGTTCCAAAATCACAGACGGGTATTACTCACCAATACCCTCCTCAGGCTGAGCCTCAATGCCCACCACCTCGGCGGCCAACTTGGCCTGTCCTCCCTTCTGCTCCTCCTTCATGAACGGAAACGCCAGCACCTCCTTAATACTATAACGGTCGGTCAAGAACATGACCAGGCGGTCAATACCCATTCCCCATCCACCGGTAGGTGGCAGACCATACTCGAGACTCATACAGAAGTTCTCATCAACCATCTGCGCCTCATCATCACCCTGGTCCTTCTGCCTCGCCTGCTCCTCGAAGCGCAGACGCTGGTCAAACGGATCGTTCAACTCGGTGTACGCATTCACGATCTCCTTCTTGCACACGAAGGCCTCAAAGCGCTCGCAGAGACCGGGGTTGTTGCGGTGAGACTTGGCAAGCGGAGACATCATCTGCGGGTGTCCGGTGATGAAGGTGGGGTTGACGCAAGTCTCCTCGATGAAGTCACCGACCATCTTGTCGAGCATGCGCGCGTTGGTGAGAGGCGGCGAGCACTCAATGTTCATCTTCTTCAGAAGGCCGCGGAGGAAGGTGTTGGTCTCGTCGGTGTGCAGCTCGGGTCCGGGAGGGAACTTCTCGCCGGTGGCCTCCTCGAGGGCGGGAATCATCTCCACGCGTCTCCATGGGGCCTCCCAGTTGACCTCGTATACCTCACCGTGCTGGGTGTGGAACTTGGTGGTGTAACCGCCGGTCAGCTCCTTGACAAGGCTGGAGATGAGCTCCTCGGTCATGTTCATGAGGTCGTAAACGTCCGCGTAGGCCATGTAGAACTCAGCGGTAGTGAACTCGGGGTTGTGGGTAAGATCGATACCCTCGTTACGGAACTGCTTGCCAATCTCGTACACGCGGTCGAGGCCGCCGACAACAAGCATCTTGAGGTAGAGCTCGGGAGCGATACGCATGAACATGTTCATGTTAAGATCGTTGTGGTGGGTCGTGAAGGGCTTAGCCGTAGCGCCTCCAGCAATAGAGTTAAGCATAGGCGTCTCGACCTCGGTGAAGTCCTTGTTATCCAAGTACCTGCGGACAAATGTGACGACCTTCGAACGGGTGAGGAAAACGTTGCGGGTGGGCTCGTTCATGATCAAATCGAGATATCTCTTGCGGTGGCGCTGCTCCTGGTCCTTGAATCCGTAATACTCATCTGGCAGCTGGTGCAGGCAGGGAGTCAACAGCTTAACCTCTGTCGCAAAGATCGACAACTCTCCCTCCTCTCCCTTCTCAATCTTGTTCTTTGGTGCTGTGCGGCCTGGGTATCCGACAATGCCAATAATATCTCCACGGCGGAGATGCTCGTGCTGGCTAGCGAACGGCGGGGCGCCCTCCGCAGACTCTTGCAACTGGCACATAACCTGCAGCTTAATTCCCTGGGATCGGACATCGTAGAAGACGAGCTTGGGTCCGGACGCACGCTTGTTGTAGATACGGGCTCCCATGCGGACCTCCACCTCCTTGCGCTGCTCTCCCGACTTGAGGCTCTCATGTGCCTTCACGAAGTCGCGGATATCAGTGTTAACCTCGAACTTGTGTGGGTATGGGCTCGGGTCTTGCGAAGCACGCAGCTTGTTGATAGCGCGCGATCGGATTTCGAAGTATTGCTGTTATACCCCGCTATTAACCTCGTTTTCGCGGGGTCGATGTACAGAGGCGTGAGACTCACGTTGGGGTTCAATTCCTTCTCGTCCGCCTCGGCATTGCTCTTCTTCTCCTTTACGGGCTTGGGGGGCGCGGCAGCCTCCTTCTTCTTCTTCTCCTCCTCCTTCTGGCGCTGCTTTTGGCGCTTCTTCAGCTCAGACTTGGATACCTTCTCGCCGGTGACCTCGTCCAAGTGCAAGTTCGCGACTTGCTCCTCAATGGGAGCTGCGTCAGCCATGATTGCGTGCTATTCTCTGTTTTCTGGAATAGTGGAGCGCAGAGCTGTCAAAATGTTGTGGGGATTATTTGTGATTTTTCAAAGTTGTCGATTTTGATAGATTTATGAGATGGTGGGGCAGTGAGTCAAAAATGTACCGAGCGATTTGTGTGTCACGCTCTAAATTAACGGGAAGCACCACCAAGAAACGGTCGCATCGGGTTATTATATGTCCGCAACCGGTAATCACATATTGAATTGTTCGTACCTATCTACACGTGCCGTCGCGTTCGGACGCGTCTCAACACCGCTCCCCTAAACTTCCCCCACCATCCATCCCACTCCACTAAATCCCATCAAACCAACAACTCTCACCAACTCCTTACTCCCTATCCGTCCAGCCCTCATTTTCTCTCTAGAACCTAAATAATGGCGGAATCTCTGTCCACCCCACGCATTTCCTCCACTTACCTCGACTCCTTCACCAACCGCACAGTCCGTATTACAGGGAAGGTCATCCAGCTGCGCGGCGAAGAGGCAACACTCGACGCCAACGGACACATCACGGCACATTTGAACCGGGTACTTATTCCCCCCACCGTCTGTTTCGGGCCTTGGCTAATTCCACCCAGGACGCGCATCTCACCGTCGGCAACGCCGTCGAGATTGTCGGGAAGGTGAACCAGGACCTCTCTGTTAAGGTCTTACAAGCGACGGACATGGGAACCGATTTTAGTAAGACTTGGCACTTTTCCTTCTATCTCTTCCATTCTCCAACAGGCCCCATCCATGAGTCCTAGAACAGCGCTGACGAGTCGTAGACTTCGCGGCCGAAGCCGCCGTCGTCGATGCAACACACCGCTATAAGGATATCTTCTATGCAGAGTCGTGACTCTATTTTGAGAGTACGTTTGCCGGGCTAGGTCTACAAGGAGAGAGGAAGGAGGTAAGGATGGATGAGGGCGGGCGGTGGAGGGTTGTTATGGGAAAGCAGTAGTGGAGGAGGTGTGGGACGAGGGTGGGTTGATATGGGATGAATATGAGATGAATCGAAGGGCTAGACTCGACTGGCCAATTAAGGGTCGTCCGCCCAGTAAGGTACGATATAACACAGTTACCAACCAATGATGAAATATGTGAATACTTCCTAGAACACACAGAATCCTGGCACCATGCGAGACGTAGCGACTCACTCGGATTTAGCCAGCAACTTCTTCAAAGCTTCTTCCGTTTCATACTTCCCCAATAACTCTTTCTTCAGGGCATCAATTTCGTCCTTCTTCTTCGCCCTAACACCCTCCAGCATCTCTGCCGCGGGCCCAATAAGATGAGCATTACACAGGTCCATAGCCACCGCCATGAGCAACTCACTATCAGCCAACTCCGCCAATCTCCCATCCGCATGTAGCCCATTCATAACCATCAACGCTCTCTCAAAGTCCGCGTCGCCTGGCGTGAGAATTACTCTTAGCTCCGTCTTCTCTGATCCAGCGAGGTACTTGTGATACACCCCTGGTTCCACACTCGACGTCTTGCCGATTTCGAGTGGCCGGGCAGATGCCTCTAGCGCCTCGAGGTCGGGGGTTGCACTGTTGAAGACGGACATAGAGCCGCTGAGGAGATCAAAGGTCTCGGCGAAGCGGGTGTGGTAGTGAGGAGGCACAGTAGTGCCAGGCGTCATATTCTCGATGAAGATAGTGCGGGCACCCCCATTTTGAGTGGAGGACTCTTCGAGGTGGAAGTTACGTTCGTCCCAGCGGCGTTCAGCGGACATGGTGCTTTTTACAAGCAGTGTGGATGGAATTTAACAATCGATACAGGTGTTCGTTGACGGTGTGTCAAAGTCGCTAATGTCTTACCTATGTGAATAAGAAAGAAATTCTGGGAGATATATAGCAATACCCGAGGCTGATCATATATCTATATCCATTGGCAATACGTATAGTAAGCAGAGTGCGGGGTTAGTGAGATTGACGTCGATTTTTGAATGAACCCTGGTCTTACTGCATAGAATACGTGCACATGCCTCGTAAATTGCCAAATAAAGCTCATATGCTAATCAGCATTTAATACCTGCCTACGATGTTTACGGTGTATCCGTACCCACTTGCTCTTGTTTTGCTTTTGAGGTGGCGGTGGGCTTGATGCAAGGGCATCGACCTAGAGCGGCAGGGAGGGTGAGGCAGCGAGGGGCTTTGAAACTACACGATTCCAATTGGTGTCAATGAGATAAACGTATAATTAGATGGAATGTAGGTATTCCAAATGTGTGCAAGATCTTATAATCGCTACTCTTAACTCACCCTCATTGGGACCATAATCCACGTGGTATGGAAGACGGCAAGGGGTTTTAATTTGGCACCATTAGGACTATAATCCAGGTGGTGGTATGGAAGGCGGCAAGGGGGTTGAATTGACACTATTCGCAGTATTCGCCCAGAGTTTACAGGGGATTCCAAATATGCACAGAAATGTATAAAGTAGGGAGTGTGTCCGTCTTATCTGTTTATAACTCACAATAATCAACAAAGGTAGGAGGCCAGCGAATCTCTCATATCCAATATGAAGTTTCCAGTTGCCTTCCTTGTAGTTGTCTTTAACAGCTTCCTTATTCAAGCTATTACGATCCCTAGAGCGGGTACAGGCTTGCTATATCAATCTTGTACCCCAGGTGAACTAATGTGCTATCACCACAATCACCCTCGTTGCGGGAGTTATTCTGCCGTTGTAAAAATTTCGACATACAGCCCCTCGCTTTCTGTCATACCTGCTAATTATATATTGCAGATTGTCTGTGATGCTATTGGTAGCAGATTTACACTTGTGGCATGCTGCGGGACAGGGGGGTGTTTCGAAGTTGATGGACAGGCGCCGCACTGTTTGTAAAGTGTGTATCCCTTTTCCCGCAAAAGGATAATAATACACTGGTATCTAACATCAAGGGAATAGAAAAGCGTAGCAAGCAATACAATCTCCACCTGAGTCACTGAGCGACTTCACGACCAGTACAGAGTACGGCACGTAGCTATAACAGTACATTCAATTGGATTATTTATCAACCCTTCTACTTGAACAACATGAGGAACCCTAAGATGGTAAATTATGCTGCAATATATACAAAATTTCGCAGTCTGCAACCCATACCACTACCTACCCATAATGAGACGAAAAGCACACCATCTCTTTTGGTCATATCAATCTCCAGCTTTCTTCTACTCCTTTTTCTTCCGCATCCATACCCATGACAATAGTCTGACGCCTCACCAAGTGCAATCACCAGCATTTTGTGTGCAGTATGCCATCTGAACTGGCTCACAGCCAACTCCCCGTATTACCATCCTCTCTCTCATATCCGATAACCTCATTGCTGCATCTATCTGGCTCCTATTCTGGCCGCTCGCATCCTGACGCCCGCTCCACATTACTTCTCCTGCCGCACTAGTGCGAGGCCACATTATCTCATTTAAGTTCGATGGGTCAGACCTCTCGGTGAAGAGGTGGACTTCACCTCCAAGGACTAACGCTGCCTGCTCGGCAGATAACCTAGCAGTTGGGTCATATGAGTACATTAGACGCCAGTTTTTAAGCGGTGAACACCAGTCATTGAAGGGATAGTGGTCTTTGTAGGAATCGCTATCGAAGTTGTTCCACACTCCATGACCACAGGCGAGGTACTGTCGCCTTGTTAGTAATCCGCAGAAGGTTTCAGGGGGGGTTGCTCACCCAGAAGTCACTGCTGCCAAAGAGAGCTTTATGTCCACGCGCGGTCACCTTGTCGAGGGATCCATCACTAATCCAGGTCTGGACTACAACATCATCGCCAAGCTTGAGATTCCAGTCAAGTAGCATCTCCTCCCAAACAATTGGTACTAGGCCAGCCTTTCTAACCAAGTCATGACTGTGATCAACAAACTTTTGAAGCAAGGGGGTCAAGACTGCAGGATCTTTGGACTTTACTGTCTCATCCAGAAGGTACTCTCGAATGTCGATCTCATCACCACCAGTGTGGAAGTATGATGAGTAAGGAGAAACTCGAGGTAAAATGTCATCGAATAGTTGAGTAATAAAGTCGTATACCGGCGTCGAGTTAAGTTTTAGCTGTCCACAAGGTGGCTCACCACAGAAATCATGCCATGGCTTCGCGAAGAAGGCAGTAACGAGCTCCGGGTGTGAGAAACCAACGGATGTCGTATGCCCAGGTATATCTATCTCGATGATGACTTCAACACCACGGTAGATACCATAGACTTGAATTTCCTCGATATCTTGGGGCGTATACGATAATCCAGTTTGGTACGCGCCCATTTGAGATAGTTCTGGCAACGCAGGAATATCTATTGGCCAAGACTGTGAATCCGTCATGTGAATGTGGAAGCGATTAAACTTGTTCCAGGAAAGGGCGTCAATAGTTTGGAGGATAGTTTCCTTTGGGAACCAATTTCTAGAAACGTCCAAGTTCACGCCCCGGTGGCCAAACTTTGGGCCGTCTCTGATGGTGACTGGGGAGATGTTGCAATATACGCCGGATGTACCACTAATAGAGTGCAAATAAAACAGCTGCGTAAACGTCTCAAGAGCACGGAGGACGCCGGTAGAAGATACGGCGGCAATAGCTGCTGTTCCATCCACTCCTATTGTCAGGTTATAAGTTTCGTCAACTTGTCCTGCTAGAGGCTTGAATTCTGACGGATGGTCAGGTGTAGTTTGAGTGATCTCGAGTTTCCGTATATAAATTTTTGATTGATCGTTGACGGGCGGTTCAAAATTCTTCAGCTCATTGCGTGGGTAGAACTTCCAGGGGACAAAACTTTCCGTGAATATAGACTTTCGAGCCCTGTTTGCTGCCGCCTGAACAATTTCCAAAGTAGAGAACCCTGTTGATCTTGCCTCTTGTATATGTGTGCGTTTATGGAGCTGCGATCAAAGGCAATTATCAGCTTCTTTATAAAAAAAACGCTCCGCCCACCCGACAGTTGAAATACACCCCCGTAAGAGCATTACATTCTGATTATTGTATGTCACTAGAAAGTCATCCGCAAGCCAAACAGCAGAACTTCCGTTGGTGAAATACTGAGGGGCAGGCCATATCGCTGCTACCTGACTAACAAGCAACAAAATCGAAAAAATCTTCATTGTAGAACATATATTTGTAATATGGGAAACAACGAAACTTTGAAAACAGGAAGTGTGACAACTTATCTACATATATTATGGGCAAACTAAACTAGGATAGTTGAGAAGTCTATTTAGTTTGCTGATCGTCGGATGGATATTTAGAATCAAGGTTCGGGCAGGAAGAAAACTGTCAATATCACGCAATTCGGACATGTAACGTTGCAAAAATAGTTAGTACAATTGCATAAACCTAAGAGTAGTATAGTCCTAGCTCGGAGTCAAGGTGCTCAGATTAATTAAGCCCTTCTGTGCTTCGAGTCTCCAGCTTCCCTTCGAGTCTGCCGGATAGAAGTGAGATATCAAGCGCCAACAGTTCTGCCTCTCAAGTTCATCCCGGTGATCTGCGATATTTTAACCAAGTCCTTTTTTCTTTCAAATCATGACTGAAAAACTACTGAGAAGCTTAATATTTTCCTGAGATTTCGGATATATACGTTGTAAAAATGTAGGTTAAAAAGTAGGCCCTCCGAAAGATGTCTATTACATCAGGGGAGAAATACCAACAAAAGAGGATATTATTGCTTCGCCGTAACCTTTCTCCGCCTCAACTAAGAACTATTGAAGGAATTGACCAGGCGTGTGCTCGGGCTCATCTCCAATCTCCCTCATCTTATCATCCAACTGAGCAATCATTCTCTGGGCAACCTCCGCATACTGAGGTTCCCCAAAAACGTTAAATAATTCCAGGGGGTCCTTCTCACAGTCGAAAAGCTCCCATTCTTTTGGCTGCCCCCCAGTCGACGTGCCAGGGAGGTCATATCCTTCGTTATACCAGTATATTAACTTGTACTTTTGATCACGAACACCATAATGCGCATACGCATTGTGCTCAGCGTCTCGATGCATCCAGTAACGGTGATATGCAACCTGTTGCCAATCATCCGGTGTATTATTGTTCAGAATCTTACGGAACGAGTGGCCCTGCATATAGGACGGTTGTCGTAGCTCTGCCAGATCCAGGAAAGTAGCGGCAAAGTCGACATTGCAGACAATATCGTCACACACGATACCCTTTGCAATTTCTCGTGGATATCGAATCATGAATGGCATTTGGAAAGATTCTTCGTACATAAATCGTTTGTCGAACCACCCGTGATCACCCAGAAAGAATCCTTGGTCGGATGTATAAATGACAACAGTGTCATTCGTCAGGTTTTCTTCGTCAAGATAATTAAGCATCCTCCCAACATTGTCATCGATCGAGGCAATGGTGCGCAAATAGCGCTTGATATATCGTTGATACTTAAAGTGTCGGAGCTCAGCGTTTGTCTTAAACGTGAACGCCTCACCACTCTCCTTGTCAATAAGACGTAATTTCGTCACATCATCGGGATTTGGAATCTTTCTTAATGTGGATGTGAGACTGGCCAATTCGCCGACCTCAGATCCTCCATCAGGTTGAGCCAGCCCAAGGTCAAAGTACGTCAGATCTGTGTCTACCCGCATCTTGGCCTCAGCTGCTGCTCGTGCGCGGTTCTTGTAATCATCATCGAAAGTTTCCGGAACCTCAACGTCGTCTGTGTAGAGATCTGCGTGCTTTGGATCGCACTCCCAAGACCGATGCGGTGCTTTATGGTGGCACATGAGGAAAAAGGGCTTTTCTTGATCACGGTTCTTCAGCCAGTCTATGGATTTGTCCGTGATGATATCCGTAGCATAACCTTTCTCGTAGCGGGTTTTCCCCATCTCAATCATCTCCGGGTCATGATACGAGCCCTGCCCAGATACAACTGACCAAAAGTCGAATCCAGAAGGCTCGTGATCACTTCCTTCACCCAGATGCCATTTTCCGATCATTGCAGTCTGGTATCCGCCAGTGCGTAAGTGCTTGGCGACGTTGGGTATATGCTTATTGATCTTGCTAGCAAGGGTAACCACACCATTGACATGGTTGTATGTGCCAGTTAGAATCGAGGCTCTGCTTGGTGTACAGATCGAGTTGGTGACATAGCAATGGTTGAACTTCATCCCTTCTTCAGCAATTCGGTCCATATTCGGAGTGCTGTTAATGTTTGCGCCATAACACCCTATTGCCTTTGACGCATGGTCATCGGCCATGATAAAAAGTATATTAGGACGGGTAGGCATCTTGTGATTGGGCTTGGCCGTACACGTGAATATTGAGTTGGTGAAGCAGCACATGTATAGTACCGTACATACACAATCTTTGCCAGGAGCGCCCTGTGCGATATATGACAGCTAACCCCAGTCAAATCCACGTGCACTATAGCAGTTGAAGCATTTTAGTGTCAAAAACAGCCCTCCAAGGCGGGGTATCCA
Organism: Pseudogymnoascus sp. BL549; assembly: GCA_001630585.1. Taxonomy (NCBI): domain Eukaryota; kingdom Fungi; phylum Ascomycota; class Leotiomycetes; order Thelebolales; family Thelebolaceae; genus Pseudogymnoascus; species Pseudogymnoascus sp. BL549. Next base: position 30,379 of record LNAR01002069.1, on the reverse strand, counting down.
GCTTCACCCGTCGTTACATGGCTGATTGGCAAAGGGGGACACGTTACCACCCTAGACATGCAAAGAACGAGGACGCAAGCACGACTTAGGAGACAATATACTCGAATACATTGTGGGTATGGTCCCTGTAATTCGGTGCCAGCTCGAATCGAGAGCCGAGCCGACCAATACGCGAGCCGACGACCCCATAGTATCCAAATTGATTCGTCGTGCTGCAATTTTATTCATATTTCCTGCTTCCTAGATTAACAGGTAGCTTTCTATTGGTAGTTTGCCCTGATGGTGCCTAAATGCGCTTTTACTAGTTCAGCTCGCTCCATTTATAACTGCTACATTTGCTCCAAACGAGCAACGCCAATGTAACGTGCTACTAAGTCTAACATCAGTGTCCACTTAGTGATTGTGTGACAGTTCCTCCAAATGACACCATGGTCTGCAGCACTAGTTCGATATTGATCATGCTGGAGATGCTTTGACAACTTGTGGGGGGATCTAAGGAATCTGGAGGCTTAATTAACACGCGGGCCTCTCACATATTTTGAAAATCAGCACTTTCCATCTGTAGAAAATATGGGCACCACGAAAGAGAAGACTGGCCCCGTCCAGGAGGACCATTCAGATGCAGTACTCGACTCTTCTATCAAGGTCGTGAGCGAAAATGCACGCCTGGCTACCGATGCCGAGCACGACCTCACCCTCTGGCAGGCCCTTAAAATCTACCGAAAGGCAGTAGCCTGGTCGGTTATCGTGTCCATGGCGACAATCATGGAGAGCTATGACATCCAGATCATCGGCTCCTTCTACGCCTACCCAACTTTCCAAAAGAAGTTCGGTGAGCAGCTGCCGAGCGGAAAGTATTCCATCCCCGCGCCGTGGCAGGTGGGTCTCACAGCGGGCGCCAACATCGGTATCATGATTGGCATCTTCGCCAATGGGATCTTAGTTGATAGGTTTGGGCATAAGAAGTTGTTGCTCGCCTCGTACGCCCTAATGGCGGCCTTCATCTTTATCACTTTCTTCGCGCCAAACATCGAGGTCCTGTTCGTTGGCGAAGTCTTATGCGGACTCCCATGGGGATTCTTTGGCATCCTTGCACCATCGTATGCTGCAGAAGTCTGTCCCACTGTCCTTCGCGGCTACCTCACCACATTTGTTAACCTCTGCTGGGTTATTGGCCATATAATCGCCGCTGGTGTCCTTGATGGCTTGATATCAAACCCCACGGAATGGTCGTACAGGATCCCCTTTGCCGTGCAATGGGTGTGGCCTGTCCCCCTCTTCTTCATCCTCTGGTTTGCCCCCGACTCTCCCTGGTGGCTGGTGCGCCAGGGACGCTTCAAAGATGCCGAACACGCCCTGTCACGCCTATCTGAATTTAACGAAGACGGTAACACCCACATCAAGCAGAATCTTGCCATGATTATCCACACCAACCAACACGAAAAGGACGTGAGTGCCGGCAGTAGCTACCTCGACTGCTTTAAGGGCTCTGACCTCCGCCGCACAGAGATCGCCTGCCTGGCCTGGACCACGCAGGTCTTCTCCGGCTTTGCCATACAAGCCTACATCACCTACTTCTTCACGCTCGCCGGCTTGTCGCCAGGCGACTCATACAAGCTCGCTCTTGGTACATACTCCATCGCATTCGTTGGTACGGCTATCTCCTGGTTCCTGCAAGCCTATATCGGGCGACGAATGATCTTCCTCTGCGGCCTCACAGTGATGACGGTGATCATGTGGATCGTGGGTTTCCTCGCTCTCGCACCCAGCACGGGGGCTATCGCATGGGCGCAGTGTGTTCTCCTGCTTGTCTGGTTCGGCACCTATGGCCTCAGCGTTGGGCCGATCCCATTCGTCATCGCGAGTGAGATATCGTCGAGTCGCCTTCGCAGCAAGACTCTCGGCTTGGCGCGGAACAGCTGCTATATAATGGTTATTGTGAACGCAGTCGTAGCTCCCTATATGCTTAACCCCGCCCAGGGAAATCTCAAGGGTATTGCTGCGTTTCCCGCTGCGGCAATGAGCTTGTGCTGCCTCGTGTGGGCGTATTTCAGGTTGCCAGAGGCGAAAGACAGGACGTACATGGAGTTGGATATTCTCTTTGAGAGCAATATTCCCGCGAGGAAGTTCAAGGGGCATGTTATCAACACCTTAGATATAGTTGATAAGATAGATTAACTTAGTGAAGAAGTGGAATTCCTAAATTGATAGTATAAGCCGTACAAAAAGTAGAAAGCAATGATAAGAACGAAATGAGCGCGAAGTCTATCGATAAATCTAGAATAAAGCTAACAGATTACGCAAAGTCTATCGATATATCTATAATAAAAACAGATAACAGCGAACAATTTTGTAGGACCTATGCCGGTTCGTGCGCAGTACTATTGGGTATCAAGTATGCGCACATCTATATGGTGACTGGACTAACCTTCTCGTCTAAAAAATCCGAACCTTGAAACTGATCGTGACCTATTCTTACTTTGCAATCTCAACACCTGCAGAAACACCTGCGAAAAGAGTTAGATCGTGTCAAATAATACGACGAGTCGAACTTACCCAGAGCCTTCTTGATATCGCCGTAAATTGCGAATTGGCCAGCAGTCAGTCCACCCACCATGAATAGACGGGTTGGAAGACCAGCAAAGGATCCACGAATACCAAGCTCGCCAGCAATCTTAATCAGTCGAGAGACGGTGCTCTCTCCGGGCAGGCCCTTAGTTTTGTTGATTTTCGACAGCATAGTGTCGGCAGGCTGTGAAACAATAGCAGCGGCGAAACCGGCGAGAAGACCAGATCCTAGGTTAACAGTGGTCTGGGCTCCGCTCGACATGTTAGGCTTGTCAAACATGCCGAAGATGGCCTCGGCAATCTTCTCATAGGCAACAAACTTGGTGATTGTGTAGGGAACTCTACGTAAATATTAGCTTCAGCTCTGTCATGCGTACTGTTCATGTCCCATAGCATAAGAGCAAGCGAAGCGATCAACGTACTGTTTAAAGAGGATTGGGCCAAATCCGGAGTAGAAGGCACCAACACCTTCGGTCTTGAGGATCTTCCCGAACCCACCAATCAGACCGTTGGCAAAGCCAGGAGTCGAGACAAGACGAATGCGAGTAGCCTCGAGAGGGCAGAGAGCAACAGAGGCGAAGAACTCGGCGGAACCAGCCGATACAGAGTAAACGAGTGCGCGGTTCTCGCGGGCTTTCTCAATGCCAAGAACGTCGATAGCTCTTTGCTTAAAGAACTCATAACCGCCAAACTTGAACGCGCCTTGCATGAAATACCCCGCGCAGGTAGGACCAAAGCCAGTTGCCAGAGCGCGGACACCTTCTTTTTGGATAACCTGGCGGAAGCTGCTGATCATACCACGGTTGTAAGTGGCAGGGTCGAGCTGGATCCTGGTCTTCACACTATGGGAGGTCAGTGGATGGCGGCTGGGCCAGATATGGTGGGACTGTACACGTCGACTGGAGTAAATGCGCCATGAGTGATGGAGCAGCCTAGAGCACCAGCAAGAGCAAAACGAGAGTAAAGATCAAAACCCTCGGGCTTCTTTTGGACAAGCTGCGCGGCCGCAGCAGGAGAGATAGCAGCCATTGTGAAAGTGGCGATGAGCTTGCGCAAAGCAACACAAGAAGACGGGTGGTGACGGAGACAAAGGTTGATCGAGTGAGCACGGTCGGTACAGCGGGGGAAAGGGAACGAGAGTATGTTTTATGGCTCGCCGCGCACTGATCCAACGGCTAGCCTTGGCATCGGACTCATCAATAGCCTATACCCTGTGCTCATGTCAATGGTAGCCTTGCCAGAGCTCATTTCCCGCATGTCAGCCTTCCTAGATCAACCAACAGCGTCTCCACATTCTACAAATAGTTCTCTAGAGAGCTGCAGCTTTCAAATATCGTTATGGACTAAATCCTATCGAGCGTATATATCGCTGCGTATACTCATGTTAAATAGACAACCGATCTTTTACCTGCTCGTCAAGCTCGCATCAGATTGCTCAGGTTCGAGTTTACTGGCATGTATCTGTTAGCAACTACGTTCGCATATACATATCTCGACATCGGAGCCATGTGGGCCCTCTGTTGGTTCACGGATGCCTCGCCAAGTATTATGGACCCGGCGTTAAGGTTATGGCCGAAACAGTATCACATTTATGTATTGCATAAAGTTGTATAATTGACGTAGTCCAACTGCACTAATCCAGCCGCAATTCTCGAGCCCATGGAAGAAACTCTGAGACGCCTTATAATATTCGAGAAATAGAGCGTTAGACAAAGTCAATTGAGGCTTTTATTCGGCACCGGACATTAGGTGGGTTTCCAGCTGACGGGGGGATACGCCATGTGACAATGATTACGTGGGTGGACATCTAATTGAGTGGAGATATGATCTCAGTGGACGGGATGGCGCTCGAAGGATCGCCCCGTTCCGGGCGGAGGCGTTTTGAAATAGCGATTCAGTTATCTGCTAGTGCGCTCAAAACTACAATTTTTAGTGGGGATACATTGGGGCATCCCTCGACCAAAAACCGTAGTTATGTGCTGCTATAAACCTATTAGCAACAGGGAGTGCTCGGTTTAATTCAAGAGTTGCGGCCAGATCAGAGACCAGCTGGAGACACAGCAATACGACATCTTTCTTAAAAAAAGGCGAGACAGTTGGATTAGGGTTAATGGCTAGTTTGGCTCCGATAGTTGTAACCAAGAATGAAACTCCCCCCGTAAAGTTAGGAATGCAGCTGTGTGCGACCCGGCTCTGACGATATATGCAAGATGAGGATTATCTTTGACTGGCGGCGGCCTCACTCTCGTAAGAAGTTGGAGCAACAGCAATAGCCGAAGCTCCTTATCCAGCAATAACGAAGTCTAAATCTACTAGTGCTGAAGCTTTCACGCTTTCACTAGTTTATGGACAGACGCGGGAATAGCGCAGGGGAAGACGAACAATTAAGGATTACGTGTGCCTGGCTAATCTGCCAGGGGGGGTACATCTGTTGCACTCTTGTGCTCTTCGTCTGCAAAATGCTCTCACACTCATACCACCGTTCCTGTCAGCAAAAGGTGCGGTGCCTGAAGAATTGGAAATTGCAAGCGGCGGTGGTTGTAGTGGTGAGCTTCTTGTCCCCTGCGAACGATGTGCAAATGCGGATGTGCCATGTGTATAGAACTGTATGTGATAAATCAAACTTGTGGATAACTTCCTGCCTGGGGTACTGGACTAACATTGCCGCAGTAAGGCAGAGTAAGTGCAGTTCAAAATCAGTGTGCTTCCCAGCAAATTTCTTTCTGAAGACTTGCGACCAACATACATATGAAAATAGATATAGAATTTTGAATTTATGGAATAGATTTTCTATTATTTAATTGACTATATTGCCAAATTATTCACTATTTAAAAGAACCCCAAATATTCGTTACTCAAACCTCTTTTGGCTTTTCATCCATCTCCACCATACCCTCCTCGTTTATTATCTCATTCTTCTCCTTTATCGCCAGAGTCGCCCTCTCTTGCGCCTCCTTTCCGTCGAATAGATATGACAACTCTTCAAGCGTCGGGCCCGCCGTCTCGACAAAGAAAAAGTACACAACCAAGAAGATTACCGCTAGCCAGATATCGTAGTAGATATATAGCTTCCAGCTGATATTCTTCAAGCCGATCGGGTTTACATATCCAGAGAAGATACTAGAAACCTGAATCGTCAAGAGCACCAGCGACCAGGTCTTGGCACGCATGCGTAGCGACGAGATTTCCAGAGGGTAGGTGACAATAAGATTCGTCCATGCGATCGTGTAGAAGAGCTGGAAGAAGAAAATACAAGCAAGCACGAGGCGCCCGCATGCAAGGTTTCCCTTGTCGATGTACTGCTGCGATGCAATTGTCCAGACGATGAAGACAATAACACTGCCGCCAGAGCCCGTGAGGAAGAACTTGCGGCGGCCCCAACGGTTGATGAAAACAGTGACGCCAATGGAGACGACCCACTGCCACATAGTTACGCAGGCATTGACGACGGTGATCTCGAATTCGGTCTTCAAGCCGGTATCTTTGAGGATTTGGGTCAGGTAGTTAGAGACCAGACTGTTACCAGCGGTTTGGGAGAAGACGGCAGTGCACATGCAGAGAGCAATGCGCTTCCAGTTTCCTGTACTAGTGTTAGATTTGTGATAGAGAGGCTGCTGGAACAGAAGCTGAATCGAGGCAAAAGGGTTGCAGGTACCTTTCGAGCTGAAGAAATCTCTCCACGTCATGTTGCGCTCCTTGTCATCTATAATGGCCTGCTGTATTTCCTCCATCTCAAATGCTACTAGCTGCGAGTTCTCATTTCCTTCGCCATGATACTTGATCAAGATCTTACGAGCCTCATCGGGCCGGCCTTTGGCCATCAGCCAGCGTGGAGATTCAGGACAGAACCAGATCAGAGAGAGTTGATAGGCAGACGGCACGACTTGGATCAGTGTGGGCAGACGCCAGGCCCACTGGCTAGGGATTCGGTATGCGCCGAATGTGACCCAGGCACCGATTGCGTATCCGAACACGATACCTGTGTTGTAGAAAGTTGTAACACCGACGCGTTCTTTAACGTGGGAAAGCTCAGTGACGAGTACTGTAAAGAGTTAGGGATGGGAGTTTGGAATTGTAGCAGGGATAAGTGTACCTGGGGCGCCCATTTGGATGAATGAGGAGCCGACGCCGACAACGATCTTGCCGCCAATGTACATATCTAAAGAGGTAGCGAAAAATTCAACAAGGACACCAGCAATGATGATTATGGCCCCGATGAAAGTTGGCAATCTTCTGCCATAGGCATCCTGTTTAGTAAGTTAGCCCAAAGCCATGCGCAGGCCTGGAAGATAACTTACAGACACCCAGTTGAAAAAAATGAAGGGAATCACGCCGCCAATAGCGGTCGAGGCTCCAAAGAAACCAAGCGCAGAGCCTTCTGGATGGCCAAACCGATCCTGCCATGTCCTGGCAATTGTTAGAACATTGATGGCGTTTGAAGCTGTGGTGATAAGTGGCTTACTCTAGGACTTGCATGCCATTTGTCATTGACTACACGATATGTTAGCTCTGATACGTTAGAAATAGACAAGAGAAACTTACTCCATCGATACCAAGTGCCATACTTGAAAGCAGCGAGGACGTAAGGAGGAAATAGAGAAGAATTCCATTCTTGCGCTTATAAAAAGGTGGTATTGAGTCAATGTCAATAGGGGGCCTAATGGCATCAGCAGTATGCGCAGCAGCTGGCGCCATGACAAGTGAAGCAAAATGCTCGAACGAATTGGTGTCTTAAAAAATGAACCTGATCAAGGGCCGATGACGAGAAAACCAAGACGGCCGACGACGAGGATCTTATGTCTATTGAATGAATAGATGAACATCATTCCTCGTGCCGCGGTCCCCAGTTTTTCTTTCAGGCTTCGTCAACCCCAGGTTGAAGGTCTTTCTCCGCATTGATCATGCACCCCGAGTATGCGGCACGAAGCAGGGTCCGCCCTTTCTGAAAGGTAAAATTGGGTCAAATACGCGGAAATGAGGGGTAGTTTGCCCGAAGCATTGCGATGATCTCGGGGAAATAGAAAATTCCAACGTGGGGACTGGAGTTGTGGGGTTCTTTGGGAGGCAAACCTGGGGATCTCAAAAAAGTAAGGTTTGGGCCGTTTTGCCTTGCCAGCTACGCCTCTGTGTTCTCTAATTTACATTACAATACTTATTAAAGCTGCAGTGGAGGGCACGAGTTCAAAGATAGAAACTCCGAGTCCCATACTATTTTTTTAAACTATTACAAGCCATAATTGAAGTTCATATAAACGTCTAGTTTGCCCGCTAAGTTTGTCCGTTGAGTTTCGCCGAAATGTTTCGCCGGTCGTGGGAGTAAGGTTATTTCTGGAAATGGAGGATCGACACACGATTATGCAAGGTTATTTCCCCGACCTGCACCCCACAAGCCACAAAACTGTTCCACAATCGCCAGATCGACATGGCCATTGAATGAATTACCACGTACACGGCATATCCATTTGGCATTATGCCCGAATTCTCGAAACGTAATGTTTTTGTATCGGCGATAAAGCAAGCGCCCGGCGCTTCCTACGCCAAAGATGATGTCAATGACTTGCATTTTATTTGAATTTCTCCTCTCGCTCCCTCTCTTGCGTCGACATCTTCTGAGACTCTGTGAATTGTAATATCTACCTCCTCAACTATGGCTCTGCCACCCGATTTCGAATGGGGATTTGCCACAGCTGCCTATCAAATTGAAGGTGCTGTTGCCGAAGGGGGACGAGGTCCGTCGATTTGGGATACCTTCTGCCACCTTGAACCGTCAAAAACCAAAGGAGACAATGGTGATGTTGCTTGCGATCATTACCACCGCTATAAGGAAGACTTTGGCCTTCTATCATCATACGGAGCAAAGGCATATCGCTTTTCCATTGCGTGGTCTAGAATCATTCCTCTCGGAGGACGCAACGACCCTGTCAACGAAGAAGGGATTGAATTCTATAACAATCTAATTGACTCACTCCTAGAACGAGGAATTACACCCTGGATTACTCTCCACCACTGGGACCTCCCACAGGCCTTACATGACCGCTATGGAGGTTGGCTAAACCTGGAAGAGATCCAGCTTGATTTCGAGCACTTCGCTCGTATCTGCTTCTCCCGCTTCGGCGATCGCGTAAGAAGGTGGATTACGCTGAATGAGCCATTTATCATTGCTATATACGTCAGTCTACCTCCAGGAATATTGAATTGCTCATTATTGACGGATTCAGGGATACGCCACGGGTGGTAACGCCCCAGGACACATCAGCAACACCGAGCCATGGACAGTCGGCAAGTCGCTGATCCTGAGCCATGCTCGCGCCGTTCGCGTGTACGAACGGGAGTTTCGAGCTACTCAAAAGGGCCAAATCGGGATTTCGCTGAACGGTGATTTTTATGAGCCTTGGGACGAGAACGATGGACGAGACAAAGCTGCTGCACAACGGCGCATGGAGTTCCACGTTGGCTGGTTCGGAGACCCAATCTAGTAAGTAGCCACATCACCGAAACCAGTTTTCCCGATGCAGGATCTAACCGTCACAGCCTCGCTCAAGATTATCCAAAGGCTATGCGTGCACAGCTCGGGTCCCGCCTCCCTGAGTTTACTGCTGCTGAGTTCGCACTGCTCCGCGAAACGAAAGATTTGGTCGACTTCTACGGCCAAAACTACTACACCGCCCAGTATGCGCGCCATCGTGAGGAGCCGGCCCATCCAAACGACTACCTTGGCAATGTAATTGAGACTCAGACCAATAAACAAGGCGTTTCAATCGGCGCTGAGAGCGGAATACACTGGCTGCGCAGCTCGCCACCACAGTTTCGAAAGTTCTTCAGCTGGATCTATGCGAGATATGGTAGGGCGATTTATGTCACAGAGAACGGATGCCCGTGTCCTGGTGAAGATAAGATGACTAGAGAGGAGTCCGTGGATGATCAGTATAGAATTGATTACTTCGAGGCGCACCTGGATGCTATTTCGCAGGCGGTAAAAGAAGATGGGGTGGATATTAAGGGTTATTTTGCTTGGTCACTTTTTGATAATATGGGTATGTTCCTCTCCATTTACTTCCTTTCGGAGATTATTACTAATGGCAAGCAGAGTGGTCGGATGGCTACGGAGTTCGGTTCGGAGTCACGTATACAGATTATGAGACACTAGAGAGGACGCCGAAGAGGTCGGCCATGTTTTTGAAGGAAACATTCCAGAAGAGATTGGCGGGTGAAGATGGCCACGGAACGAATGGCCATGCAACAAACGGGCATCAGATTAACGGGACGAATGGGACGGTTTAAAGTACGGAACATACACAATAGGCACAAAGCCTTCCATTATAAATTAACGGGGAACACGGTATATTAGCTACGGAGGCATTGCACGTGCACATGTGGGCATAGAAAGGGGATTGAGAGATAGAGGACATAAATGGTATAGAACGTCTAGTTAAGGGATTCATTTAGTGGTAGTTGCCGTAATTCTCATTTATTTAGTACAAGGTCCTCAAAATAACTAAGCTGCGATACTCAATTACCTTAGCGCTGCGCTCTGCATTATAATAATACAGTCAGGCCGCCTGCTCCTGTTACCACGACCCATCCCTTAAAGCGTCGCTCGCTCTGCTATCCAACCTCGCCAATACATCTAATAACACCAGAAACTCCGCCCTAGCCCTCGTAGCCAGCGGGGACTCCTTATGCATATGCATCACCTCTAGCAAACTCGCCCCAATAAGGCGAATCTTCTCCACGCAGGACTCCCCGTTAACCTGCAACGCCCAAAACGGAGCCTGACGCACTACGCGCACCATATCGCGCGCAATCTCCGTCTCCCTCAGCGCGAGCGCAACCGCCGTCGGGGCCTCCATACCCAACCCTGCAGCCTCGAGTTTCTGTAGCACCACCATGCGCAGGCAGTGAAAAGTGGCCCGCAAGTTCACGCGTTGGATGCAAAATTCCTTCGGGCACCTTCCAGCCTCTTCGCTGGCGCTGGGGTCAAGCGATAGCCATGCCGGGAGCGTGTCAAGGACGGTCATGAAATCGATATACAGCCGGTCAATGATGGCGCGGTCATCGACTCCTGCTAGACTGCCATCGCGCGGTTGCACGCGCATGCGGACCTCGAGAAGGAGCGCGGAGGCGGCGGCCCAGAGGCGGAGGTTAAAATTAAACCCCGTTAGAACGCTTCGTGGTTCGGCGTCCTCGGCTTGGGGGTCGAATACTAGATTTCCCTCTTGCGTGGGATAGGTGACAGTGACCTCAGACACAAAATTCAGATGGTGCAGTGCGATGGGTAGCCCGTTCAGGATAGCTGCTGATTTGTCCCCGATGTACAGGATCCAGAAACATCGTCTCCTGAGCTCGGCCTCCGTGGGATCCAGAGTTTGGTACGAAGCTTCAGAGTGCAGCTGCATCGTTTGTGCGAGGCGCGCAGCTTCGCCAAAGATATGCCATGAGACACGAGATTTGCCGTCGGCGTGCAGGCAGTTCGAGTGGAAATAGCGCGTTGCGAGAGAGGTGGCAGAAGGATGGTCAAGGTCGCTCTCGAGGTAAAAGTGCAGAGCCTTGCGCGATGCGAGGAGGAAGGCTGAGGATATTAGGGGGCCCTCGGGGAATAGCTGCTGGGGGATCATGAAGGCAGATTCAGCGCAGGTGGCGGTCACTAAAGCCAACTTTATGGCGAGGGCAGTGGTCTCGCGGAGGGTAGTTGTGGAAACATGGTTGCTCTCATAGGCGCCGGCGGTAGACCAGGCAGATACTGGGCTGGAAACGCCCACGGCGCCGTACGTGGCACACACGATATGGAGGTCGTGACGCAGGTTGCTCTCGTCGACGATGGGGATGAGTGAAAACAGGTATTCGAAGAAGAGATCGACACATTTCTTCGTGATGGTCTCGAAGGAGTATGATGGAAGTATGCGTGAGAGGGTGATCACGAGGTCTTGGTAAACGTCATATAGGGGTGGCAATGAAGCCGGGAGTGCAACCTGGGAGAGTGGACTCTGAACGTGGGCTCCGAGGACAGCGGTTCGAGACGAGACAGAGCCGTCAACCCAGCTGTAGGGTGAGGAAGCAGGGCGCTCTGCGATGGGCGAGAGGTGGGTAGCAGGTAGGGGATGTCTGCTGTCGTCACCTTCTTCTATGGCTTCAGATTCATCATAATCATTATCATCGAGCCCTGGCGTCGTGGGACTCTTTGATGCAGCGTTGCGATGAGAGTATTCCCTCGCTCGGCTTCTCGGTTTCGGTCCCCGCCGTTTAGGCTGAGAATTTACTACACACTCGAGCCCAGCATCTAAACATTTAGAACATGTCCCTGTCGGTATGGCGTTTGTGACTGGATCCAGTTGTCCATAATCACACTAGCTATGTGAGAATAAACCATATCGACGGGTGAATTAGTTTTAGTGACTAACTTTGACTTTGCGCGAACGACATCTGTAACACGCCAACTTTGACAGTTTCTTTGGCGTCGAGTCCGCTGATCTCTCCATCGTTCGGGATGCCCATTTATGCTGTCATATCTTCTTGCCCTGTTCTGCGATGATGCTTAGCGGTGATGTCGATGAGAGTTTGGCCGAGTGATCACCAGCCAAGAAATAATAATATAATAAACCCCGAGGACTACGAGAAGTTGGTCTAGAATCTGTCGGGGAAATAGCTCCCTTATATGTCTATTACTCCGACAAAGCGAAAAAACACGGCTCGGGCAAAATGCCGCTGCCGCGGTAAAATCGCAGCGAAACAAGGCGGGGTTGGATTGCGGAGAAAATGTGGATATGGGCCCTGGCACAGGCGACATTATGGAGGTGGAGAACTGCCCGCGTGTTTCCCCGTACACTACTCCACGCTTTGATGGTTAAATCCTTTGGTTACTAGCCTGACGTTATCCTGCCGTTTCTTGTTCTCGAGCTTACGAAACTAAATGCTGCAGATCCAGATGGCTGGTAAAGCCAAGAGATGGGATCTGCAGAGGTCACCAGTTGTAAAATTAGTTGGGAAACTGTCTCCGAACTCATTCTGAAAATTTTATAAGGAGTAAGTCCAGCGCGCGGATAAGTCTCTAATCTCTCCTCCTCACGCTCACTTCCACCCATCCAATTCAACATGTTTCCCCCTACCCTCTCCCATGCAGCAGCCCTGCTCCCCCTCATCCTGTCTGCCTCCGCTTCACCTCTCGCGGCCTCAAAGCCCGCCCCCAATTGCCGGTTCGCAAACGACTATACCCAGGCCTCGGTCCTCAGGAATCCGGAGCCGTTTGCCCAAGACCTATTGTATTGGGAAGGTAAGTTTCATGCCAATAATGTCAGTTATAATGGCAACAACGGTATGACATTCGACGGCACACTGCTCGACCAGGTCACGGGATTGCCGACGAAGAAAAATGCATTTAGTGCTGCGAGCAAGGAGGTGCAGCCCTTCGAACCCCTCCAATATGGCCTTTTGCTGATGTAAAACCAACAGTCTCTCCAATTTATGCTCTATGCGCACGCCATCTCTGGCTCCGCCGATGCAGCACGCTTCCTGTCCCCAGACAAGCCAAGCGCTGCACCTAAGATTGCAGCTGATATTCTCGAGGTGAAACTAAAGACGTACCTCAAGTTCAACGAGACATATCCAGGCTTCGGAGGACTTCTTCCTTGGTATGCAAATGCTGAGGGCAGCGACTCAATTGAACCGACTTGGGACTGGGTTAACAGGATTCCGGCTCTCGACAATGGGTGAGTGTCATTTGTTTCCTCAATTAGGGGAAAGTGTTGCTAATGGAACAATAGCGAATTGCTCTGGGCTGTGTATGGTGCTATCCAAGCGATGGAGAAGAGCAGCGACAAATCGTTCCAGCAGCTTGCCCTTAAATGGCAAAAATGGCTCGACTTTACAAAGACCACGCTCCCAATTGTACAACTTCCCTCGGCGATTCTTTGTCATTTGTCCTAACTTTGTTAGATGTTTTACAACGGTGACGGCCGCGTCTGCGCCTCAACCGCCATTGCCAATCAATCCCTGCCTGTCTCTCACCCCAACCAGACATACATCTGCGAGGACCCTACTTACATCCTCGATGATCCCTATGAGGGAGAGCTCGTCACATGGTGGCTACATTTCTTCGGCGGCTTCTCAAGCGCCGAAAAGCTGAAGCTGTGGGAGGTGAAGCGCGCGAAAATGAAGAGTGTTGACTGGAAAGAAGGCAGCAAGGGTCCAGTAACTGTGCTTCAGGGGTACTGGTTTAGTGCACATGAGCCCTGGAAGGTGCTCGAGATGCCATACTTCGATGTCGATATCGTGAGGTAAGCTCACGTCCACCTATCCTTGATCTACGCGCTACTACCATGTAGAAGTCAAGAGGCTAATGTGCTTTGTAGGGACGTATATCGCAATAGTGAGGTCGTCCGCACCTGTCACTCTGCAGCTAACAAGGTTCCTGGAATGTACGCATCTGTTAACAACGCGACGGATCCCGTCACTGGCGAGATCCAAGGGTATATCTCTGCAACAGGAATCCAGAGTGTGGCATCTCAAAACGTGACCGAGAGTTATATGATAACACCATATTCCTCGTATCCGGTCATGCTGTTCAGTAAAAAGGTAGGCTTGGCGTGGTGGCATAACATGGTGGTGTCGAAGAAGGGACAGAGTAAGTACTTGCCACGAGTCTAATTATTATTCTGATGGGAGATGAACGGTTGAAGGCTAACTTGAAATAGATCCGTATGGCAGCACAGAAGGTTCGAGAATTGACGGCACGTTAGTCTCTTCTTTCGTGTCGTGGGATAGCAAGGTTACAACCGTTGTTGCCATGCTCGGTGGAGTCCAGGAACTTGTCCGTGACCGCATGAAGAGTGAGGGCATTTATAACGAGTTCAAATATGTGCTAAAGGTACGTCTCATCTCTGTACCCGTTTGGTAAGAGTGGCTACTGATAACGATAACAGCGCGAGTATAACATGGTGTTTAAGAATGTAAAGGGGAAGAATGTGGATTTCTGTTTGCCAACGGCCCAGATTCCGGTCAAGGGGCTAGTAGATTATACTGAGTGTAACTAAGATCTAAGACTATGAATTTGAGGCTTGATATTCCTTGCTTGCAGCCGGTCCCGTCTATTGATGACGTGTAGGGCCGGAATATCTAGCCCGCCTAAACAAAAGGTTTAGTGGGCGATGCATCTTGTGCTGCAGCAGCACAATTATAGTTCCGTCGCTACTGACATCGTCGACCAAATATCATTATTTTGAAGGATATCATGGGTTAATCGCCCAAACATCATGGACAGATGAGAACCTGTGGGGGTGCACGGACTCAAGAGAGAGTGAGAAGCGAAAGGATCGATAATTTCGGCCTTCGGCATTCGGAGCATGGGCATTGAGTCTGGGGGGTGGGGTTCGAGGTGAGTTATATGGAATTATACACCGACTGATAACATTTAGGAGCGTCAGTAGTCTCTCGGCATTGAAGTGGGGGGCTTCTATTTTTGATTTCAAAGCGGATTGTGGGGGTCCCGGCGATCTCTCCACGCCACCAAGACACTCTAATTCTGAACATTATCTGATGATAATATTTCTTGTCAACTTCCTCAGAGTCCTTTAATATCCTTCATTACCTCCTTTTATCCGTCTCTGCTTCAGTCCTGCAACAAGTTTGTCACATCTCACCAAAAGGATTTACCTTTTTCAAATAATACAAGAAACATGTCGAAGTTCGACGCTGCTCAGCTCTTCTCAGTTAAGGGGCTGGTTGCTGTAGTCACAGGCGCTAGCTCTGGTTTGGGTGAAACCATGGCTCATGCTCTGGACGTTAATGGTGCAGCCAAAGTCTTCATTCTCGGCCGCCGAGAGTCCAAACTCAAGGAGGTTGCATCAAAAGCAGTGTGTACTGATATCTGATTCTTCCCTCTTGAGCTAACTGCTTCTTAGAAAAATGGTTCCCTCATTCCAATCGTATGTGATGTGACCTCGAAAGAATCTCTGGAGGCTGCAGTGTCGATAATCGAAAACGAGGCGCCATTTATCAACCTTCTTATCGCCAATTCAGGCTATCTTGGAGATGTTACCGGTTTGGTCCCTAGGCCAGCAGAACAGACTGTTGGTGAACTTCAAAAGGAGCTGTGGGACAAGATAACCTACGAAGACACGAATAAAGTTGTTACTACTAACATAGCTGGGTCGTATTTTACTTTCCTGGCCTTCTTGGGCTTGCTGGGAGCTGGCAATACGCACCCTGACAGCATAGGAAAGAGTGGAATGCTACAGAGCCAGTTCATTTGCACCACTAGTTTTGGTGGCATGTGCCGAGCTGAAGCTCCAGGATATGTCTACAACGCTAGTAAGTCTGCTCTGAACCACCTGACGAAGACTTTGGCATCGGAGTATGCCAAACATAGCATCCGGGCCAATGCTATTGCCCCTGGCACGTTCGTCACGGAAATGACAGAGGTGTGTGATAGAAGAAGAAAATTGTCTTTGACTGCTGAGTATAAGCTTACATCGGAATAGGCCTACACCCCGGAGGGTGATATCAGCGCCGTCGGCTCTCTGCCGTGGCAAGCTATTCCCGCTACGCGAGCAGGCACAGAAGAGGTATGCCAACACTTCAATCTGAATTGATCGAATGCTAATGTTTCTGTAAGGATACGGCCGGTGCTGTGCTTTATTTGGCGTCTAGAGCAGGTGCTTTTGTGAATGGGTGCATCATGCTCCTGGATGGCGGAATGCTTTCTGTTCGCCCCGGTTCCTACTAGATGTGTAGCGCCGACGTCGAAGTAGGCACTTTGAGCATGGTTATTGGATGTAGTATAAATGAACTACATAGTATGTAGTTGCATATTTGTATCTCCAGTCTCTCTCCTCTTGCCTGTCTTCGACATGCAAAATATGAGAATAGGCCAAAGCTTGGTGGGCCTCAACCTGGGACCGAACCGGAACCTGCCCCTGTGCCGCTATAGCATTTGTGGGACCCTCACGAAAACCCAATCAACGCCAGCAAAAAAGAGGATTTCTCAGCCGAAAAATCAATAGAATTAGCAAAAGAATGGGCCTAATCCGGGATTGAACCGGAGACCTCTTACAATTTGAATGCCGAAGCTCCCAAAGCAAGAATTCTACCACTGAACTATCAGGCCCTTTTAGATGTTAGTCCAGGTCTTGATGTGGTATAAGGCAGTGAGTCAGTCGGTGTTGGCAGTTGATAGTTGCCGGATGATGAGTAAGCAAGGCTGCAGTTAATTAACTACAGTACCGCGTCCGGCTGGGACAAAGTCGCGTCTCCCACTACATGGAAAAACTGACCGCCACCAAAGGATCTCCAACGACAAATTACCGCCGACAAGACCCTTACTTTCTTTCGTGTACAAGGCTTCATATTATAATTTGAGGTCACACCAAATATACTCAACAGTTATACCCAACCACCACCCTCAAAATGTCTTCACGCCGTCGCCTAGTCTCACGGACAAACCAAGACGCATCAGCGTCCTCCCCCGCACCACGCACTCAAGCCTCTTCCTCCGCATCCCGATCAGCCCTCCCCCCCTATGAGCCACCGGTCCACCCCCTCACTTTCACAGCAAAGCAACAACTCAACACACTAGTCGACGACACCGACTACGGGAAGTACCGCAAGCACCTCGCCACAGCGATAACAACGCTCTCAAACGCGACAGTAGAGAGCAATGATACGCTTAGTCTGGCCAAGATGAAGCTGGACCGCTATATTGAGCGGAGGCGGGCGAAGGAGTCTCAGCGAGAGGATGACGAGGAGGGAGTGGAGAAGACGGCAGAGGAGATTGCGATGGAGGAACGGGTCGCGAAGCTGGAGGTGGAGGTGGAGAGGCTGACGCAGGAGGCGGAGATGGCGACGAGAGAGCTCATTGATTACTCCGAGGAGTTAAAGAGACAAGAAGGCCTGATCAGAGGCGTAGCAGCGAAAGCAGCCACTGCGCCGGCGCCACGCCAGCCCCGCAATACAAGAAGACGCCGCGCACAAGACGACTCAGACGACGACAACTCGGAAGACGCAGACTACGAAAACCCCGAGGCCTCCGCAGACGCCGGCGCAGATACCCCCAGCGTTACAGAACTCCTTGCCGAAGCCCAGGCCGCCGCCTCAGCGCAATACGCCGCTCAATCCATGCGCGCCCGCTACGCAGACAATAACGATTACCAGACCTTCAAGAAGCATGTCCACGACGCCTCGCACCACGAAGCCAACGCGCCACCCCTTCCTCCTTCATCCGCGTGGTTTCCGTCTGCGACTGAGGCGGGTGCTCAGGGCCGCAGCAGGCGCGGCGCAGCGAACAACGGCGACGAGAGCGATGAGGACCTCGTGTTTGCTGGTGCCGTGAGCAGTCTCAAGTGTCCCTTGACGTTGAAACTATTCGAAGTCCCGTACAGCAACCGCGTGTGCCGGCATACGTTTGAGAAATCTGCGTTGCTTGAGATGTTTGAGCGGGGCGCGACGGTATTTTACGAGAATTCACAGTCGCGGGGACGGAATCGTGGACCGGGAGTTAGGAAGCTCAAGTGTCCCAGCTCGGGGTGCGATGTTATGCTTGAGTTGGGAGAGTTTTATGAGGATGAGATGGTGAAGAGGCAGGTGAGGAGGGCGAAGGCGGCGGAGGCCGCGGAGAGCGAGGGCGAGGAGGAGGGGGGTGCGGTAGATGTTGATATGGATGTTAAGGGGCAGCAGGAATTTGATGAGTATGAGGAGGTGCAGGTGGCGGGGACGCAGATGTGAGAGGGGTTGGGGATGGGATTTTATGGCGTTTTGGCTTAGGTTGGGCGGATGATACCTCTTATGGCTCGATGACTGATGGCGGCGTTTGATCTCTTGTAGACATATGTAATACCCTATGGAATGGCATATAGCTATTAGCATTGCACTTCATATTAAAGGATTTGAATATTTCGTAATGGTTTTGTATTTTGAGGTCTATGACTAGAGTTTGCAGAATCAACCGATATGCTATGCTTCCTATCGAAACGCCGTGCTCTGTCTGCTTCCCATGGTCCAAATATGCCATATCCATGTGAGAGCGGCCTTAAGCTACCATGATATGCATCCATTCCACCAAGAATCATCGTACAACTCTACACCTTATAAAAGCAAAATGCCACATAAAACTCCGCGGCCTCCATCTCCTCATCACTCACCAACAAAGGCCCACCCCCGCGTCCCCTAACACCCATCCGCTCGCTCAACGGGCCCAACACCGGATCATCCTTCTCCGCGCGCCAGATCTCCCCAAACGACTTGTGATACTGCATCTCGAGATTGTAGTCTTCGGCAATAGCACGGAATGCCTCCCAAGGTACCACGTACTCCGGAACCTCCTCGACGGCCTCGTGAAGGAAGAAATTGTACTTCCACCCAAACGGGGGACGGAACACGCCGTCAGCGGGTGTCTGGCCTGCGAAACGCACGCGGTAGATGTCATTTCCCCACTCAGCAGTCTCGGCGATCTCGCCCTCATCCAGATCCGCTGGCGCCGCATCCGCAGCAGCAGCAGGCTTTTCCCCCTCCGCGTCACCAGGTGCGGGAGCCGCAGCCTTCTTAGCAGCCTGGCGCTCATTGAACTTCACGGCGTGTGAACTCAACACATCCGAATTGGGGATACACCCTATAAATCTCCCTCCCTTCTTCAGCGCTCCAGCCACATTCTGCAGCATCATGCGCGCCTTGCGCTCAGACTCGAAGGCGTAGTGCATTGCGAACATAATGCTGACGACGTCGAACTGGCCGCCGCCGAAACGGGATGGGCCGCCTGAGGCATCAAAGCCGACTTCCCGCACAATGGGCACTTTCTCGACGGACTCCCCGAAGCAGTCTTGCACTGCGAATTCGCCGTGGAATAGGCGTGGTGGGGGGCGGTTGTTATATCCACCTCGTCCGCCACGGCCGCCTCTACCGCCACCGCCACGGCTCGCCATCTGGCTGTATCGCTCTCGCGCCTGTCCAATCGACACATCCGCCGGGTCGAGACCTACGTAGAGATCCACCGGTTGCGGGGCCTGCTGCCACTTCCCCAAATCCCCTCCCTTTCCACACCCCATATCCAGCACCAGCAGCCCCTTAACCGGCGGTGCGCCATACTCCGGCCTCTGCCCACCAGGCGTGAAATCCTCATTCGGCGAGAACTTCTGGATAATCGTGCTCTTGATCCAGTTATTGAAGCTGCGCAGCCCCTTGATGCGGCTGTCCGTGCGGCGCCAGTCACGGCCGCGCTCAGGCACGGCGTTGTAATGCTGCCTCACTGCATCATGGATGCCGCGCGCGTTGTGTGCGGCCACAGCTTCGCGCTGCTCCTTCTCGCGCTGTTGCTGGCGCTGGCGGATCTCGTCGCGCTCAGTGTCGGTGATGCGGGCGCGGCCCGTGGGGCGTTTCTTACGGGGACGGTCTTCATCGTCGTCATCCATATTTTTTGGGGGTGCAGCGGCAGTGGCGGCGGGTTTGGGGGAGGAGGGGCGCTCATCACGGCGAGGGGTGGAGCGGGACGGGGAGATGGAGGAGCGACGGCGTTTTCGGGCTGGTTCGAGCTTGGTGGCGTCGAAGGGCTCGGGTTGAGGTTCGTAGGGAGCTTTAAATTTGGAGTCGTGAGATCTGGATTCACCTGCGGGGTGGTCTGAGTTCACGTGGGTGGGTGTGGAGGTTGCGGATGAGGTTGTTCTGTTCCTTCTTTTTGCGGGTTCGAGCTTGTTCGCATTGAAGGGTTGCGGCTGAGGTTCAGAGACCTCAACTGCGGGATCTGAAGGCATATTGCCTTCAAAGTTGGAATAATATGTTTGGGTGTATTGGTATATGAATTGAATTGTAAGAAGTAAGTTGTAAGTTGTGTACTGTAAATTATTGTAGTTGTCTTGTCAGATTAAGCATCAAAGATTCAGTAATTGTTGTCGGGCCTGAGGCTAGCGCAGCCTTGTGTCTGGACTGTGCTGCATGAGACGTGGACCGTTTACCCTTAAAACCGCTGCGCCATTAATAATTGCAGCTCTGAGTAGTTAAGAACAATCAAAAGCTCTGGATTTTATATACGGACTTTATTAATATACCTAAGGTTCGAATAACTGTTATATATCTTCTATTTTTACTCTACTGAGGCTGTATATCTCCGTGTTGATTCGACCGTTGCAGCCTTGAAATAAAGGCTGTAGTTGCGTCAACGTTCCACCCGTCTCCCAGGATACGCGGCGCTAGTGTTGCCTCGCGGTGTGAGCTTGCGAGCTTCTGGCCCAAAGGCGATTACAGCATCACCAAACGCACCCACGACCTCACATCGAACCGCGTTCCCAATCTCTACCATCTCCGACCCTATCATCCACCTCCAGGTTCGAACTTCACCATGGGTTCCGAACCGCAGTACGCGAAATACCCCCTCCTCCCCCTCGCCCAGAACATCTTCACCCTCACAAACCCAGCCGCGCCAAAATCCGTACAGCAAGCTTCCCTCAAGAGCCTTCAAGATGCCATCTCCGAACACAAGATGGCGCCGCTGTACAAGTACCTCGCACATCCTACAGAGGGCGTCTTAAACGGATCAGGCCAGAGCACGTCGTCACAATCGACGAAGCCAGCGGGACGGAAACCAAGCGTGGGAATGGTGACTAGCAAGAACGCCGTGTCTCAGGTTGACTTGCCGTGGGACGAGGCCCTGTACGAGAAGCTGAAGAAGGATAACGATGAGGAGCTGGAGAAGTTCCAGAAGGAAGAGGAGGAGGCTGAGGAGCAGGCTGGCGAGACAGAGATCCAGGCTGCTCGGGGGAAGAGGGCAGAGTTCTACGCACGAGTTGGTGACAAGGTATGATTAGTGGCGGCAACAGATAATGGAAGATGCTGACTATCTCGTGTAGGACAAGGCAATTGCAGGCTACGAAGCAGTATTCGAAAATACGGGCGTGTTGGGCACTAAGATCGACCTGGTCCTCGCGATCATCCGCCTTGGACTCTTTTACGGCGATAAGGTCCTTGTAAAGAAGCAGGTCGAGCGAGCATCAACCTTGGTTGAGAGCGGTGGTGACTGGGACCGCCGCAACCGCCTAAAGGCCTACGAGGGCCTGCACCTCCTCACCGTCCGCGATTACAACGCTGCCGCACCCCTCCTCCTCGACAGTCTCTCAACCTTCACCAGCTACGAGCTGTGCTCCTACTCCAACCTCGTCGTATACTCCGTGCTCGCCGGTTCCGTCTCCCTCAAGCGCGTCGACTTCAAGTCCAAGGTCGTCGACGCCCCCGAAATCAAAGCCATCCTCGGCGAGGGCGAAGACAAGCTCTCCGCGCTCTCGGGCGCTCTCTCCGCCGGCCCAGGCTCCAACGGTGATGCCGACATGTCCGACGCGCCATCGCACGCCAAGACAGCCGTCAACCTGACGACGCTCGGCTCATCTGCCAGCGACTACCCCGACACCGAGGCCCCGATCGACTTCTCGCCTCTGGCGCAGCTGGTGAGCAGCCTTTACACGGGCAACTACCGCTCGTTCTTCGGCGCGCTCGCGGCCGTCGAGGAGAACTTCCTCACGCAGGACCGATACCTGTACGAGCACCGTGGGTGGTTCGTGCGTGAGATGCGGCTGCGCGCTTACCAGCAGCTGCTGCAGAGCTATCGCGTCGTGGGGCTTGAGAGCATGGCTAACGAGTTTGGCGTCTCGGTGGACTTTCTCGATCGGTAAGAACCCCCCACCAACCCCTCCCCCGCGTTAATTTGGATCGTTTTGTTTGAGAGTGGATGTGCTAATGCAGGGTGGATACAGTGACCTAGCAAAGTTCATCGCAGCGGATCGCATCCCATGTACGATTGACCGCGTGACAGGAAAGGGAGTTATCGAGACGAATAGGCCGGATGATAAGAATAAGCAGTATAATGATGTAGTCAAGCAGGGTGATCAGCTGATTACGAAGTTGCAGAAGTATGGGCAGGCGGTGAGGCTGAGGGGGAGCGAGCGGGCTTAGATGGGGGGGGTAGACGGAGGGGTAGACGGGGAATAGTGTATGATATGAATGGGCGTCAGAGAGACCATTGATAATCAATTGAAGCATCGTGTGGATGGAGTTTTGATTTTGATTTGTGTTGAAGGGTGTTTTCATCGTGAAGGGGGGGCATATGAATATGATGAGGGGGCCACTCCGATAGTTTCCGCATAGAGACAAATTGATGCTCCTGAATGGAGCCGCTCGTCGCCATACGAAAGCTGTATCCTTGCTCACCGTTCAAACGGCTCCGCAGGGGATCAGCAACCTTGGTTGCTATAATTGGCCAAGGCTGTACTTCAATTTCTACTGTTTCTCAAAGAGTATTCCGACTCCCCAAGCACTCATCCTTATTTTTTATCACCGTTCAGCCATTCGTGCCGTCTGATCGGGGTGAAATCGGAGGTCAGTCAGACGGTAAAGGTTGACTATGAGATGCCGCATATGAGCAAAGAAAAAACGACGGTGAGAACCCTTTTTCCTTTGACTCAGCTTCGCCATCACCGCAGAACGGGTCGATATACATGGTCTTCCTTTATGTCGGCGGTGTTAACCATACAGACTTGACTGTGGCAGGAGCCATTTATTTTGTGACTGAATAATTTTGAATTTGTGGGATGGTTTTTATATCGTGATATTTTTTTATATAAATTCCACAATTCCTCAATTAAACTAACAATCCAATATATTGATAATCAGATGGTCATATATATCTAGACATGACTAGTTAATTATTCAATTATTTTGTCACGGATTATGGATTATATCGACTATGGGGTTTGTTGTGGGTTAGGGTCGCAGCCGTCATCAACACGCGGGGCAGCGACACGATACGGTGACTCGAGTGGAGGCGGCCGCTTTCCCAATGGACCCTCCATCCCTCCACCTCCCGCTCACCCAAAACCCTTAATTTTTATTTTATTTTTATTATTTTGTTTTTCCCACTCCACACTCTCTTTAATTCCTTATTCTCCCCTTCCTTCCTTTCCCTCCATCATCATCAACGCCATTCCCTCGATCCGGCCTTGTCCATCTCCCACCGAAAACACATCGCCGAGAACTGACTCGGGACGCCAACACCGGCCGAAGCCGGAGCCTTCTCTTTCCCCTCCTCACCCCAGCGAAGATCATAGGCTACGGACTTCGCCCTCCACCTCCGCACCCCGTCATTCTCCCCCACTACGATCCTGCCCGCCTCCAGATCTCCGCACTCCGACTCGCTCAACCCGCGCCTTGTGCCTGGCCTGCAGGGCCTATTACGTCCCCCCGCCCTGCTTGTTCGCGGATCGTTCACCCCACTTACTCCATCCGACGGCAACCTGCTATTCGGTGACTACCATACCGTGAAACCAAGAGTACTGCCTGGGAAAGGCCGTACTTAAGAGCCACGACCCCGCCATGATGGCCTTATCAAGGGTCTCTGCGTCTGGTGCTTGTAACCGCTTCACCTCCTCGTCTCGCACTTATATCTCCTCTCCCACGACCTCCGTTTCCACTAGACTGGGCCTGGATACTGTGTTACTTGGTAAGCCTCATCTTGCTTTTTCCTTATCCATATGTGCGCGCGTGCCCTTCTGTGAAATCCCAGCAACTCAAATGGTTGAGTTGGTTGCCCTTGCAGATAATCTGCAAGGAGGGGTATTATAACCCCCGCGATCCGAGTTTGTCAACCCGCACACTCATATCTACAATATTATATTATTCCTTTTTCCCACCACTATATACTCTTCTCTCACCGCGTCCAAACTGACATTCTCTTTTTCAGGCAAACAACCTCTCCTCCGCCCCTCACCCCTTACCTACCGCACAATGTCCACCTCCCCACGGCTGCGAAGCCTCAACATCGACAACATAAACCCCCACGTCCGCTCGGCCGAGTACGCCGTCCGCGGTGAGCTCGCCGTCAAGTCGGAAGCCTACCGCGCACAGCTCACCAGCGGCGAGGGCAAGGACCTTCCCTTCGACAATGTCATCTCGGCCAACATCGGCAACCCACAACAGCTCGACCAGAAGCCCATCACCTTCTTCCGCCAGGTGCTGAGTCTCCTCGAGTACCCCCCACTACTGGAGAAGGAGGATGTCCTCCTAAACCAGCTCGGCTACAAGAAGGATGTCATTGAGCGAGCAAAGTGGCTGCTCGAGCAGGTGGGAAGCGTTGGTGCATACAGTGCCAGCACTGGTCCACAGGGAATCAGGGAAAGCATCGCCAAGTTCATCGAGAGTATGTCCCCTCTACCACCCCCTCCTCCCTAAAACCCACACTAACACCACACCTCAGAACGTGACGGCCACCCCGCAGACCCCGCCTCCATCTACCTCAGCGCCGGCGCCTCCTCCGGCGTCAACACGCTCCTCCACGTCATCTGCGCCGGCCCCAAAACCGGCGTCCTCGTCCCCATCCCCCAATACCCCCTCTACACCGCAACCCTCTCCCTCCTCGACGCCACCTGCGTACCATACTACCTTGACGAGGCCAACGCCTGGTCGACCTCCGCCTCGAGCATCACCGACGCTCTCACCACCGCCAAATCCGCCGGCACCGACGTCCGCGCCATCGCCATCATCAACCCTGGCAACCCCACCGGCGCCTCCCTGTCCTACGAGGATATCGAATCCGTAATCGACCTCGCCGCGCGCGAGCACCTCGTTATCCTCGCCGACGAAGTCTACCAAACCAACGTCTTCATCGGCAAGTTCCACAGCTTCAAAGCCGTGCTGCGGGACATGCAGAAGAAGAGCCCCGGGAAATACGACACCGTCGAGCTCGTCAGCCTGCACTCCGTGTCCAAGGGCATTGTCGGGGAATGTGGTCACCGCGGCGGGTACTTTGAGCTCGTCGGCTTTGACCCAGAGGTCGTGGCGCAGATCTACAAGTTCGTTTCCATCTCCCTCTGTGCCCCGGTCATCGGTCAGTGCCTTGTGGAGTGCATGGTCAACCCCCCCGTCGAGGGCGAACCGTCATACGACCTCTACAAGAGCGAGCGCGACGGGATCTTCAACGCGCTCCAATCCCGCGCCACCGCCATCCACAAGGCCTTTGAGAACATGGAAGGCGTAGAGTGCGGCCCGCCGCAGGGATCGATGTATCTCTTCCCCTCTATCACGCTTCCCGCAAAGGCGATCGAGGCGGCGAAGAAGGAGGGAAAGAGCCCGGATGCGTTTTATGCGATGAAGATGCTTGAGGCGACGGGGGTGTGTGTTGTCCCTGGTGCCGGGTTTGGACAGAAGGAGGGGACGCTGCATTTTAGGACTACGTTTTTGGCGCCGGGGACGGAGTGGGTGGAGGGGGTGGCGAAGTTTCATGAGGGGTTTATGGCGGAGTATAGGTAGGTTGTTTGGGGTTGGATGGTTGGAATGATATGGGTGGTGGTTGCTGTGGATGTAGACAGTTCGGAATTAGACTGGATAGATAGACTTGGAAAGCGCATCTCAATCATGAAATTCGTATGATCATTACCGCTTGCGCGTTCTTTTAACTTCAGCGAGTGGGTGGTCCTCCACTGTTATCGCCCTGTGGAACTTCCATCAACACTACGCCCCCTTCCACTACTGTCGGGCCTTCTCAACCCTTCCACCACTTCACACCAGCTTACCTTACTACCCTTTGCCCCCCCTCAAGCCGCCACACCGGTCTCCTCCTTCCTCGGCCTAATCCACACATTCGTCTTCATATCGGGTATAGCATTAAACATGAACCCCATCTGCCAATCCTTCGGCCTCTCAACCTCCTTATACTCAAACCTCTCCAGAAACTCAATGAGAAACAACTTCACCACCACCAGCGCGAGATGACGTCCAGGGCACGCATGTTTGCCTAGCCGTGTTCGTTAGCCAAAGCCCATTCTTCCCAAAACACCCCCTCCTGACTGACAAATACGTGGGGGGAAAAGGACACAACATACCATGACCAAAACTCAAAAACCTATCACTAGGCTGACTACTCACGACCCTATCCTCCACAAACCTCCACCCCTTAAACAGCATCGGACTCTCATACATGCCCCCGTCAACATGGATCCCCCAAAGCGGCATCTGCGTCACCGCCCCATACGGCAGATGCACCGGCTTCGCGCCCTCGAACCCCTCCGCCGGCATCAGCGTCACGCCCTCCGGATCCAGGATCTTGCGCTGACTCAGAAGCTGCCCGATCGGGTGCAGCCGCTGCGACTCCTTGATGAAGGAATCGAGCAGCGTGAGCGACGAGAGCGCGGTGGTGCTCCAGACGCCGTCGTTGGCTGCGAGTGCCGCGCGCGCTTGCGCCATGATGGGCTCCGCGTACATGGATGGCGGGTGCGAGACGAGGTCGTGTATGCAGTGCGTCAGGGTGATAGTCGTCGTGTCAACCGCCGCAAACGACATATCCAATAACCGTCCAATCACCCCATCCAACACCGTCGCTATCGGCGCCCCGTCATACCCGGGCCGCGAGAGCACGTAATTCACCATCATTGGGAGGACCGTCGGTTCGCCGTCTTCGTAGACGCCGGGGGTGGGCGGGTTCGCGAGGAGGGTGCGCACGTCGGGGGTGATGAGGGCGCGCAGCTTGGCGACGCGGCGGGTGGTGTTGAAGAGCGGGGCGATGAGGGGGAGGATTGCGCGCGGGAGGTGGCGGAGGAGGAAGGATTGGATGATGATTCCGTTTGCGAAACCGGCGAGGGTTTGGGTCCAGGCGGGCAGGGTGGTGTATTTCCTGCCGACGAGGATGCGGGTTGTGATGCGCCCGATGGAGGAGAGGGTGGATGGGTGCACGGTTAGGGGGTACCATTCTTCGCCCTCGACGACCTGGGGGGGTGTGGAGGGGGGGAGGAAGTTGGAGGAGAGGGTGAGGTGGATTTCTTGCTTTAGCGGGGCGATCATGGCGTCCACGGAGCGGGTGAGGTCGGTACGCACGAGGTGGATTATGTCGGTGTTGTCGTGGCCGAGGAAGGGCTCGAGGACGAGGCCATCTTCGTTGGCGGGCGTGGAGTTGGCCTGGCGATCGGGGATCTTGCGGATGGAGGCGAAGACCGAGGGGGGGAGGACGTAGTGGCCGCCTGCGATGAAGGGTTCGTTGTTTTTGGAGTACTGCGGAGGATGTTAGTTTGAGTGAATGAAGGTTTCATCATCTTTCCCGTTTGGACCCCACGCCAGTTGAGAAGTTATCATATCCATCACCAGAACCGTGTCTTAGACCACCCACCATCCCTTTCCCTCCCCAAAGACAATGCCACACAATAACAGAAACAGATGCCAAAAAAAGAATCAAGCTCACCTTCTCATAAAACCGCTCCAACAGCACATTCCCCGGCACACTCTTCCCCCTCAAAAAGGTCCACCAAGAATTCGCCGCCACCGGCGGGGCCTTCCTCACTACAGTCTGGAAGAGGGCGTGCAGCTGGGCATAGGCGATGTAGGTGATGAGTGCCGTCACGGCGTAGATGAGGAGAGACGGCATGATGACGTGTGTGAGGCGAAAGGTTGGTTTGGAGGTTGGGTTTGGGTGATGCCCTTGGTTGGTGTCTGGGAGGTCAGTGAATCAATGTCCTCCTGCCTCGTGCGTGTTCTGACGTCGTGTCGTCGAGTAATGTCTTCTTTCCTTGGTGGCTGAAGCCGGTCGTCTCGTCTCTTCTCAGACTCTTAGCCCTCAATATCGTTCGTCGCCCAATTAACTCCTCCGAGCCTTTGCTTCTTTCCACCACTCTCTCAATCTCCCACTTCACTAAATTCAAAGTTCCTTCCCCTCCCAAAATTCCCTCGGACCTATAACACACCCCAATAAAATTGGCCTCTTCTCTCACCCACCAAACAATCGTTCGTCGCGTCCCGTCTGGGGTAAAGGGCTCGTGCACAACCTCACACTCGTCCCAAAACTCTCGTTTCACAAAAACGATAATAATCAGGTCAGCGGCAGCAAGTAGTAGCACACCCGCATTCGTCGATGCCGATCAGCCGATGCCTTCCTTTGCTTCTGTGTCTCTTTCCCGAGTCGTATGTCGTCGTATGACCTCGTATTACCGCACTGAACGTCTACCCGCGACAACACAAGGTACAGCAAGAGACAGTCGTCCCGTCACAAAACCAGAAACCCGACGCTGAAAATTCGCTCAGTAGATCGCTCAGTCAACTTGAAGGGAAAGTGAGGAGGGGGAGCAAGGACGGAAGGAAGGAAGGGCATGTATATGTACTCTACATCTCACCCGCCGTAAGCTACTCGTTCGTACCTCGCACTCCAGCATCTTCCCCCCCTCCCCTCCCCCGTCACTAACGAGTAACGCCTTTATTAGCTTCCCCCCCTCCATCCCATCGCATCCCAGCCCCATGCCCCCATCCATTTAGACGACTAGGCGACTAGCTATCTAGATTAGCTAGCCTACCCGTCTAAACGAGCTCGGGAATAATGCCAATCTAGAAATGTAACGCGATATCCATATCCATACCCTACCAACCAACACAAGTCCACACAAGTCCACACAAGTCCACAGGTCCATCCCATATACAATACAATACAATACCAATCGTGCAGGTAATTACAATACCACATCGTCTAGTAAATTACAGTAATTACAACACCAACGCGCAGAGTCGTAGCGACGACAACATTCCAGACCCAGACCCAGACCCAGACCCCGCCAAGCGAACACAAGCGGTGTCGAACAACGATCGGCCGCCACGATGCTGCAACCCCCATTACCCATCTGCACCTCTGACCCCACCTTGCTGCTGTCTACGCGATGCGCCCTCGCGCACCTCGCGCATAATGGGGAATCCACAGCTCGCGTAGAACGCCGTTGAAGGAATTGAATGGGCTTACCGCGCTGTATGGATAGGATTGGGAATCTGCACTTACACGCAGAACCGAACGCTAGACTCAGACTCACTCAGACAGGAAGACTCAGTCCCCTCCGCCTCACGCTGAAGATCGTCCCGAGCGCTCATCGTATCGTATCGTATCGTATCGTATCGTGTCGTACAATACACTCGTCGTTTAGCCTTCTCTTCTCGCGTTCCTACCACCCCTGCGGCTATCACTCAGTAGAACCCTCACAATCGCACTTTCCCTCACCTCACACGAACCAGAACCAAAACCCAGACCCAGAGACCCAGACCCGATAAAACCTCACCCCGTATCTCGTACCTACCTCCTCCTTCATCCCGTCCCATACAATACCGTACCGTACCCGTACCGACATCATATTTTCTTCGTCCCTCCTCCCGCTTTCATCTCCCCTTCCACCCTTCCGCCGCCCCTACTTGCATCCTACGCTTACCCTGGCCATACGATGTAGTATGACGCCTACATCTGCATCTGCATCTCGGCTCCCCCATCTTCCGCTCGCCACGCCAGCAACCTCGCTTAGCCCGCTAAATACCACCGACATACACATACCATACAGCACAGCACTACTCCCACCGCCCTACCACCCTAAACCACCCACCCTAACAACGGGCCCGCCCTATCAAAAAACTAAAAAATCTACAGTGCTTACACACCCACCCACCACCCAATACATCGGTTACCACCCGACCTACCGTACCACACGCACAACACACAACGCACCCGAACCTCTCTCCTCTCTCTCTCCACAGCACAGTCAGCTCGCTTGTCAACCCGCATACACATATACAAACCCGCATATAAGTAACACACAGCACACACTGCCGAAAAGTCAATCCATCGCGTCCAGGCGGGCGCTCCAGCGAATCACAGCACGTCTGGTACGAGTGATACAGCATCTGCATGGCGCCACCCCTAGGGTGACAGGAGGCCAGCTGTAGCCTCGAAGCGAGCTATCCTGCACCGTTAGGTCCGCTGTCTCGGGAATTGGGAGTTGTTTGTACTTTGTACTGTGCGAGGCGAGGCGAGGCGAGGCGAGGTTTGAGATGTATATTTTCTCGT